>JAEAOA010001004.1:37500-307500 GCA_016746295.1 Potamilus streckersoni | reverse complement strand
TACTGCTACTACTACTACTACTACTACTACTACTACTACTACTACTACTAATAATAATAATAATAATAATAATAATAATAATAATAATAATAATAATAATAATAATAATAATAATAACAATAATAACACGTAAGGTTCAGGAAACGTTCAAAAAGTTCCTTGTACTTTTATGGTTAAATAGTGGACAGGCTTATCTTTACACCATCGCGACTATTTTAGTCAAACTAAGCATCATCAGCCGCTCCTTGTTTTTGTTTGTTCTCTGAATCTCATTCCTTCATTCGCCTTTTTTGTAATTGGCTACATTCATCTAAATATTACAAATGATATATATTGCGCTAAAGAATGCTACAAAATTATATCAGCAACAGACGAAAAGAATACATTCTCATATATAAAATGCTTTCAAAAATTGAATGACGGATTTGTTTAAAGAAACAAAGAAAATTTCCGCATATCTTCCTTTATTTGTTCTTTAGTAATGAGCGCAAATGAGAATACATCTATCCATATATATATATATATATATATATATATATATATATATATATATATATATATATATATATATATATATATATTATCAATTACAGGTTGTCTGAAGGGGTCAAGTGTTGAAAATGTCTTGTCGTATCCATTCTTCGATCGCATATAGTGTGGTCATGCTGCTGGTGTCACCCCTGGCATACAGTTTGAATGATAAAAGCAAAGGAGTGTATGACACTTCGCGCCGACTGTTGCATATTATCCAAGGTGAACAAGAAATTAGAACGGTAACTAATTTTTTTCCTTTTTCCTCGTCCCTTGGGGTCTTTTTATTCAATTAAATATCCAAGCAACCTGAAGAATAGAGTCTTTTGAGCGGACCGACTATTTAATCTGATGATTCTATTGGTAGTGTGCATTTTGTGCGGACCGACCATTTAATCTAATGATTATATTGGTAGTGTGCATATTTTGCGGACCGACCATTTAATCTGATGATTCTATTGGTAGTGTGTAGGCTTGGGTTTTATTACCAACCTGGATATTTGTTTCAGTTATCTCAAGTTATTTTATTCCAAAAAGTATGAGGAAAAATATTGATTCACTTTTTATCAATCAGCGCAAGAGCAAGGCCTTAAATTTAAACAAGAAACAAACATTCATGTTCCTCTATCACCATCCTAAAAGGCCTAAAGGTAAAGGTAAATTAAGCAGTCGATTTGCTAACGATGTAAAAAATACATTGTGAATTAGAGAGCCATTAGTAGGCCAAATAAAATACCATCAAAACAATTCAGCCATTCAATCATCTGTATATCAACATTGTTAACAAGTAATGGTAAATGTTATAAATGTTTGTCCAAGTGAAATATATTAAAACGTTAATCGCATATTTCATATGTCTAATTAAAATTAGAAACTAATAATTTTGAAAAATATTTGGAAATTTCTACCACAGGTTGAATAAATCTGAAACATTTGCACATTATATATTTCGTTTCTAATCAGGAAAATAATTTTATGCATTGCAATTCCGAGTTTGTGAGAATAAAAATTCGGCAGTCGTTGTCTTTGACACTGCTAAGGATATCTTTTAAATATACTGACCTCTGTTGTAGAAGCTTTCGTCTGTCAATGGATGGAAGCCTTTTGAAGGCATCTAGATTATACAAGGAAGCGCCACTTAAACAGCAACTTATTTATTTAATTGTATTTGCAAAGTGTCACATCATTCAATGAAAAAAAATAATGTTAATATGTAAGTACTAAACATTCATAGATACCGGATGACACAATTACAGATGTTGTCAGAGAAATCGATGAAGGAAATGCAGATAATTCTCTACATAAACCTGGCGTTTCAATTAAGATGTCGGATGACAGATCTGCAGATAATCTAAGAGAAACAGACAAAGAAAACGCAGATAGATCCCCGGATGACAATGATGTTTTACTTAAACTCAAAGGCAAAGGAGTGCGCATTCTCGACATTAAGATAGAGGGAAAAGCGGGCGAGCAGATCATCCAAGACTGTAATATCGTAATATACCATTTAATCACATTGCCTGAAATACTCTGAAATCATATCATTAAATTTAGATATAATTTTGTTGCACGTAGCTTGGACGAATTTAATAAAATATGAGATACTAGAAATTGCGTATTAGTGTTTGACTAAAGAACGTTCTACAATGTAAAACGCACTGAAGTGTCAGTTCTATTTTATTGTGTTTGAAAAGGCAAAACATTCTGAGAAACGTTGAATCACATAACCATTTGACTTTTATTTCCAAAAAGAAATTCTCGTGGGATAAAAATAATGCCAATAATGATTGTCGTATTTGTTTTATAAAGAAATATAGCTTCAGTCTAAATTGTTGTTTTGTAAAACTGTTATCTTTATACAGAAATATGAACTGATCATGATGAAAGCCAACGAAACCAATGATGTCATAATCTGCTACTTGCACGAGATGGGTGACACACAATATGAAGCAAGCTGTAATGCAAATGGGTTAAAGGTATTTGCAGTCTCTGATATGTTGTACTTTGTTAATAATAATAATAATAATAATAATAATAATAATAATAATAATAATAATAATAATAATAATAATAATAATAATATTGTCTTTATTCTAAGTGAACAGCATATTTTGCTATAAAGCTAATACCCTAATATATTCCTTATAAGATTACATATAAATGCAGCTAAAACTCATAATCTTTATTAAAACTGATAAAATTGATCTATTAAATTAAAGGAGGGATGCTTGTATTAATTTATAGTAATACAAGACTCTGAAAAAAAAATATGAGTACACAATGAAATCTAGATAACAGTAGCGGTGATCCAAAAAAGTAGTCATTAAAACAAGAGTTTGCATCTAACAGTAATAAAGTTAATTTTAATCCTCCATGGAAATAGTATTCTCTAATGACCAGCCCAATACAGCCAGAGTTTTATCGAAATTCGAACAGATCGTGGAATAAAAATTCACTGTTTGGAAAATAATAAAGCCATCGGCATATATTAGTTTTTTGGTTTTAATACAGCACGTTTACAAAAAGGTAACGAATTTAGTAATGCAAATATTCTGATGATGGTGTAAAAATACGTTTATAAAAGTATTCGGCAAGCTCCATTTTGAAATTTAGTAATCTTATCTTTTTATCTTGCACTTCACGGTAGTTAGTAGCATATATGGTTGCTTTCAGTTTTATAAGTTTGAACTGTACTGGATTTGCAGCAAATGATTCAACCATAATTAAATATTTGTGAAATACAGCTTTTGTCTACACAGTAGTTGTTCCGAAAAGGGTATCAAAAAATGAAGGCGATTGCGTATAAATTCACCGAGGGAGTTGAGTACGTGGATATATTTTAGATGCATATAATTAAACCTTGATTATTAATTAAACTTTCATAAATTTCATTATACTTTAAATTCTTTTAAAATCGCATTTTTGAGAATGCTGGATAAATGTAAAACAGGAGATATATATTATACACTACAAATCAGATTCCGAGTGAGGAGAAAGTGTATACATGAGAACATGTTCCTGACGGTCTTTTTGTATTCTTACGCTATCATGTAATAGTTCCCTCTTTCCACGCTTTTGAACAACATATATATATATATATATATATATATATATATATATATATATATATATATATATATATATATATATATATATATATATATATATATATATTCATTCTCCAGTTGTAAAACGGTGGGAGAATCTGACGATTTCGGAACAGGAATTTTTGTGTAGCCATTGAAGCTAAGAAGATAGATTCTTTGATGCAATACGAACAGATGCTTTGTTTTTGCAACCGTAAAACCGCTAATACAATAAATTTCTTTTACCTTACTAATTATACCGCCACAACGTATACCATTCAAACCAGTAGTATTTTATGAACGTTTCCCCGTTTTCGTGATTTTTTAAAAAATATTTCGTTCATTCCAGCTCTAGATAAAATGTCACTGATGTGTTCAGATAAGAGGATGTAAAGCATATTGCATAGGTAGCTTTTAATATATGCTGTCTTTTAATTAATATGTGTGTACATGTAGGTGAACTCCTTATATAAAGTCGGGTCACAAACTGAAGACACGACTCTGCTTTCCAAAATAGAGGGTGCAGGTGAATGTCAGAAAAGACCAACGTATGAACTGATCCCGATCTCTGTGACAATAGGAAAACAAGACGGTAATCATCGCATCCTACATACAGTAGAGAGTGTGAATAATATGAATTTTTTTCAATAAGTCCACATACGTTTACCATCACTAAGCATAGCAAATGCAGACACTATGTTTTCCTCTTCCTCATACCTCTCAAATAAATTTGTGACAAACTATATGGTTAGGGTTGGGTGCTCCCAATATTTCATTTAAACTATGATAGAAGTACCACCCAGGCTCTTTTTGTTGGCAGTTAAATTTAGTAAAAGAGATGCAAAGCTACGAGCCCCTTCCCTTGTCAGGGTGCACTCACGAATTATTATGTTTTTTTGAAAGAGTGACGTATGTAGAGTGAAGTTGTATGCATTTAAAACATGCACAGTGGAGAGAACGTTCATACCTCTATTTTATTTTGTTGTAATGTGGGTGACATTTTTTTTAATAGATATTGTACTTTGGAAATTGTAAATATCTTAGCAGACCGCTAGACCCTTAAAGAAGCCTATTGAATCACTTGATTAGCAGTGGGAGATTTCAATCTATTTGTATTTCTACTTGTCTGTTGCATTCTATTAGTTCTCATAATTCATTTTCCGCTTTCTCCACAACTTCCCTCCTTTACTCCTGTCGACTTCGACTGTCTCGGCTACAGTCCCAATTCTCTCTCCAAATCTTGAAAACTTGAGATCCAATTAAACCGAAAGTTCTCTGTCTTCCCAAAAGCTTCCTGTGAAAAAAAAACAAAGAAGGTACAATTTTGTTTCCTTAGCCCTCTCATCTCACACTACAAACAGCCTATAATAAGATAACAGCTATTAATTTTTTCGGTCACGCATTCGTTCACATCGAGATACCCATACGTTCTTGTATAATAAAACAAACTGCATCATACAGCACGGATTCATATACTTCTTATACATACATCTGTACATACCGTCACAACAGTATATATTCCGAATACCGTTATAGTGAACAATATCTGAATAATAAGACGCATTGTTTCCTTCCAATTCATACAAAGTGCGCAAATATTCAAAATCCATGCTCTGATCTATGCATATGTCCGTAGTAATTTAATCTTACATACTTGAACCATGTTTTCAAATTCACAATTCAAGCATGGTAAATTCTAACATAATGCATTGATACATGCACTGGTTTTAGTACGAAGTAACCTAATAGCGAATTACAAAATGAATTTTTACCACAAGATAACAATCCACATAATTCCGCCTCGCATCTAATAATTCTTTATGTCAGGCTCAAGTCCGTTTCTCACATACGCATGTAAATAAAACGCTACAAGGTAATTCTACACACTAAGCTATCCTAGTAATTAAGTATAGATACTACAAATGATTACAATTTTGATTCCACAATATTTTTTCAAAACGCGAGCAAATAACTTACTAATCTTTTTCGAAACTTTGTCTTACATTAAAAACTATCTCTATGTTTTGCCGCCATATTACGAATGGCTTCTGTCTCGGAGTAAACTCTTTGATCTACGGGTCTGAATTGTAATGACGTCCTCTATCGCAATTTTGATTAAATATAGCCGTGGTTCGATGCAATCATACTTAGCAGTCAATGTCTCTCTCGCTGTCTGTCAAAGTGGGGACAGCTAAAACACGCCCCGCTAAACCCGTTGGCTTTCATTTTGATCCTTGAACTAACCTTTAACATATAGGTGTGATAACGGCAAGCCTTTATTAAGTGATACGACCGGTCGCCTTTGGCGACTCACGTTTCCGGTCTCGGGCTGGTAATATTCCCAACACAGGAAGATTATAGTGTTACGTGGCTTTGTATCTGGGGTTTAGCAGCCTGATAAGTTGATACTAATTAAAATTTTCCTTCAAATGTTACTATCTGAAAACTGCTTCTACAAAGAACAACTGAAATACCATAAAAATATAGTAGGTAGAGTTCACAGAGGAGATATTTTGTTGTAAAGATAGAGAGAGAGAGAGAGAGAGAGAGAGAGAGAGAGAGAGAGAGAGAGAGAGAGAGAGAGAGAGAGAGAGAGAGAGAGAGAGAGAGAGGGGGGGGGGGCGGGGAAACGTGAAAAACAGACGAAGAAGATGGTAAATATATAATTTCTAGGATTTTTAATTTTTGCTAAAATTATTAATGGATATGATCGTTACTATTTACATGCGTTCCAAGGGGTCATTATTCTTTTGTTTGATTTCAAATGTGTCTCTCGGAAGCTTTATTGCTTCTAGAATAAATAAACATTTGATGATAGAAATGGATTTAACTTTAAAAAAATACTCTCAAGGCGACCTTTGGACAAACATGCGTGTTTGGTTCAATGTCATACACCAATACTTGTAAATTATATCACTGCACCATAAAAGTACTGGTATTACTTCCATCAACTTTTAAGAAGAATTGAGATAGAGGAAGCTAAATTCACAAACATAACACTTTTGTACTTCACGACGACAATAAAATTAAACAATAATATACAGCGATGTCATTGCTGACAAACTTGCTAGAGGATAAAAATACCTTCCACTGAAAAAGCTAACGAGAATAAAACCGAGAATGCAGGACTTCTTGCTAGAAAAAATTACACACACATACATACATACATACATACATACATACATACATACATACATACATACATACATACATACATACATACATACATACATACATACATACATACATACATACATACATACATACATACATACATACATACATACATACATACATACATATATATGTATGTATGTATGTATATATATTCTTTTGATTTTCAGATCTTTTGAGGACGCTGATTCAGATAAAGTGTTCTTGTCTATCGATTACCCTTTGTTCGACATACTGCAGTCACTGGGTGGACAGCAGTTGTAAGCAAGCTAACATGCAATGCCGAATTGGGTGCAAATATGCTTGCTCATAGCACAAGTTTGCTCTGTAACAATGAATATCATATATATCTAAATAAACTCATTCAAAATTGTACTTCAATAAACAAATTCCTTACAATTCAGTTACATTAAACAAATTCCTTAAGATTATATTACTTTCAACGACCTCCGAAAATGACTGGTAAGTATTAATAACTGTCAGCAATCTGAGTATAGTGTTTGTATCTCTCTCTCTCTCTCATTCTCTCTCTCTCTCTCTCTCTCTCTCTCTCTCTCTCTCTCTCTCTCTCTCTCTCTCTCTCTCTCTCTCTCTCTCTCCATTTATATAACAGATATTTTGACTACTGTTATCTACTACTTTTAGAGCCGATTGTTCGTCACATGGAATTTATATATCTATATATATATATATATATATATATATATATATATATATATATATATATATATATATATATATATATATATATATATATATATTTATAGTGTATGTATGTGTGTGTGTGTAAATTGTTCCATCAACTTAAAAATTTACACATTATACAATTTTTAAATCTCAAATAAGTAAAACACATATTCAATAGTACAATCGTTAAATTATCTGGAAGCATGTTTTCGGTTAATAGTTTAATCCACAAATCTTGTCATTCGGAACTTATCAATATTAACATAGTATTTAACCTTGCATCTAGATTGCTAACTGATGTAAAATATACACATACACAATACAGAGACTTGGAAAAGAAAATAATTACCTTAGTAGACAAAACTATATAGATGTAATTATTAAGCAACGAATATAGAAGGCGAAACGTAATGCGCCGATTAGGAAACATGACACTGAAATCAATAGTCCATCATCAGATGTAGTACCTTTTGTTAGAACCAATAATCAAATGGACAAATCATGGAAATATGAACAGCCTATTATCTACTGGACATTCATGTGGCATGAGCGTGGGAACAATTACTACGTCTTAACAGCCTATAATCTACTAGACATTAATATGGTATGATTGTGGGAATAACTATTACGTCTTAATGACCTATAATCCTCTGGACATTAATATGGTATGAAAGTGGGAACAACTATTACGTCTTAACAACCTATAATCCAATGGACAATAATATGGTATAAACGTGGGAACAACTAATACGTCTTAACAACCTATAATCCACTAGACATTAATTAATATGGTATGAACGTGGGAACAACTAATACGTCTTAACAACATATAATCCACTGGACATTAATATGGTATGAACGTGGGAACAACTAATACGTCTTAACAACCTATAATCCACTGGACATTAATATGGTTTAGACAATGGAACAAGAATGTGTTAATACAGCCTGTAATCCACTCGAATATTACTAAGGCATAAGTAAGAATGACAAATATTGAAAGTTAAAAAGCACCAAAAACACATAACTCATCCTAATTAAAAAAATAACTTTATTGGAAACAGAGACCACGATATGTTTTGGTGGATGTCATGCTCAAATGTATCGCAACTAAATAAAATTTAAAAAAAATTGTAGGATATTCAAAGCCATATTGGCTGAAAATCTAATAATTTGATATGCACATTAATATACATAAAATATGAGTCCTTGTTGTAGGTCACAAGAAGAATAAACTAATCGACAAGAAACCAAAACATAACACTTCGTAGGGAATTCAAAATATGTGACATTTATAAATTATTTACAAATAATAAATAATTAAGGAAAGAAAAGTAACTTAAAGTAATACTCACTTTAAATACAGATACTAATAGTTGTAACGAATAATACCAGATTTAATAAAAATCGAAAATGATGATAAACAATGCGAGTAGGTACATGGTTCACACTATGAAATCTTCACTGTCATTTAGATGTGTGTTTATTTCTAGAACTCAGTTAATGGAACAACGTAGTTAGTTCGACCCAGCTGCAAATTGCATGGACCCAGATATTCCGTCGCGTAATTTACAGTCCGATCTGGACCTATGCTATTTGTCATAGAAAAAAATATACAGATCATGTTGATGTTCAGAACTGAATAATTAAGTAATTAGTGATATTGTTTGAACATTTGATAACATACACCTTCAAATGGAACTTATTCAAGTTGATTGAATCCTCTTGCATTCTTAGTTTTCGAAGGCCATCTTTTTTACAAGCTCTGACGAATATATTCAGGAAAATCATTGCCAAATTATATTGACATATCTGGACAAGATCAACCTAAAGGTGTTATCCAGGACAAACTGTACTGAATATCGCGTTTTGTGAGGTCATACTGAAAGCGTTGAAAACAAGTTGATAATATTCTGATATTTGTTACGATAGACACGAGCAGCGCGCGTTGAAAACAAATCCATAGTATTCTGGTAAATATCAGCATACATGTCAGTTGATGAGACTGCATTCCCTATATTTAGAGGCTGATCAATTTTAATAGAATAAATAAAAAGTGCCCAGAACATTTGAGGCAATCCACAATTTATCATTTTAAATTCAGATAGGTGTCCATCTAATGTTACCTGCTTAGACTATTGCTCAAGTAGGATGTGACCCATTTAAGAGTATCTTCAATACACGAACATAATTTTGACCTTTCAAGAATTTAATGATCCACTCGGTGTAAAGCCTTTCTAAAATCAACCACTACAGTACAAAATTTCTTTCCTTCATCTAGAGGTTTCTGCCATTTGTCAGTCACGGGGATAAGTGCAGTTTCACAAGAATGATCTTTTCGAAAACCCGGTTGATTGTCATGACGAAGACTGTGATCGTTGAGGCAGCTTATTAAGGAAATGTGTACATGTTTATTAGCAATATGGAATGGAATAAAGACTAGTTACTGGCATGTAACTATTCTCTTTTGATCAAGCTTTATGTAGTGGTGTTATTTTGACAGGTTTCCAAGATTGAGGAAATTGACTTAAAGTGTGATGACATAGAAAGGTAATACTATCAGCAATAGAGCTACGGATGTGGAAGCTCTCGACTTCAAATCCCGGCCGATTCATACCAGACTTACCAAAATGGCACTAAAGCTGTCTCGTTAAACTCTCAGTATTTATCGGTTAGTGTGAGGATTAATCGGCCTGGTCTCAGAATAATGTGACTGGGTGGTACATCAGGCAACAAACCTGCGGTATTATGCCCCAGTGATAGACATCTCAATAAACTGCCGCACTGCACACACACACACACACACACACACACACACACACACACACACACACTATCAGAATTAGTTGATGCAGATTGGACCTATCATGCCAAGTCTTGTAAAAGTTAGAAAGATCCATAAGTTTGTAATTTTATATAAGATAAGGTTCCTGTTGTAATTATTGAATGGCAAGGAGAAACGAACAGATGTGACATAAATTCATAACATGAAAGTATCTGATACAATATTCGAAAAATATGCTGCAAAATCTTTGGAATCAATATAATGTTCTTTTATAAAGTGCTTTTTTTCCATCTCCACACGAATAAGCAATCAGCGGTGTAACGTCGTTGATACGACCTTGATATTTATATCAGATACGGCCACATACGCATATAATAAAGGAAACTTGTGTATTTTAAATTTAGTTTTGTATGCAGTGGAACCAGGATTAAAAATAATGATAAAGAACATTGTACATTAGCCCTGAATAAATGTGGCTTAAGAAACATATCTTAATGGTATGTACTTCTGACAACAAGGAGTGTTTTTTTTTTAATAAATGATTATGACTGGAGCCTTAAATATGTAACAGATAAGAGCTTTATTTGAAAACAAAAACCATCAATAATACAATATCAGTAAAATAAACTTATTATTCCAATTAAATCAGATCAGTCTAGTGTATAGCTTTAATTTAACTACTTGATTAGTGTTATAAACCAAATGACATCTATTAGTTTTATTAATTACTTAAAGGAAAGATTCCAGGACTGTAAATTATAAAATATAGACAAAACAATACTTAAAGATAAATTAATATGTCTCTCTTTTAGCGTTGTTTTAAAATCAAAATACAAAAGAATACAGTAACTGATCCACAAAATACAGGTTAAACAGAAAATGCAGTGACAATGAAATAAGAAATGTTAGAAACTAAATTCACTGACGAAAAAGCTGAGGAATGCAAGAAATTCAAATCATAGATTGAAGCTATAAATTTAAAAGAATAAAAGGGATTAATGTTTGTTGGAGAGTTTTATAGTATGAATAATAGGATGTTAGATAAAACTAATTTTGTGAATGGACAGTTTTGACTGTTCTACTTCTTATCTACAATGCAATGAATTTCAGCACGTAAAGAGTGCATCTTATCCGCCATTCTGTTGATCTCTTCCTGGAATCAAATTATTACCAATCCTCAGAATGCAAAATTTGCTAACGACATCTATAAAGCTAACAACAATAAATATGTCAGTTAAACACTGATACAAAATTAGATGAGCAGTATACAGATTTAATGTAGCCTCTATTTGTCCGTTGAATTTATAAAAAAAACCAACAAAATTATATATAAATGTGTGACAAACTATATGGTTGGGGTGGGATACTCCAAATATTTTATTTAAACTATTATAGAAGTACTACCCTGGCTATATTTGGTTGGAAGTTAAATTTAGTGAAAGATAGATGTAAAGCTAAGCATCCCCAGTCAGCAATAACGACAGTTAGATGGTTAAATACAAAAATACGGTTGAAATTCAACGAACATCAATTTTATAACAATTAAATAAACAAATGGCTCAAATTTCCACTAAAACTCTTTCCGCTCGATCCTTTCATTAGCCTGTTGCATCACTTTGTAAGCACTGTGAGATTGATTTCCACCTGTTATTGCGTTTCTGCTCATCTGTTGTATCGTTTCTCTCTTATTTCCTTCTCCTATTCCTCTACGACCGCTCTCCAAATTCCTTCTCTTCCTCCTCAACTTTCTATAAACTCCTTGCCCTCCCCCATCACTTCCTCTTCCACGACTACACTTCTGTAGACGTCTATTGTCTCGGCTACAATCTCAATTCCGTATCCACCTCTTAAAGACTTGTGATCCAATGAAACCATACGTTCTCTATCTCCCAAAAACTTCCCGTGAAAACACAAGGACGGTAAAATCTTTTTCTTTAGCCCTTTCGTCTCACATTACACACAGCCTATGATCAAATAACAGCTATTAATGTATTCGGTCACGCATAAGAGTTCAACACAGTTTTTAGAAATTAAACACATGATCGCGGTAATATTCCCAAGACAAGTGGATTATAGCTTATACATAACTTTAGCTGGTTGCTTAGCAAGCGTGGCAAAGAGAGAAAAGGTTAAAAAACGCCATTTCTACCAATGACTTTACAACTCGTGAAAATACAGCATTCATTTAGCACAATCTACTTACCAAATTACGTATACCTTGGAATGATAATGACTGATGTGCATTATTGAAACCTTGAAACAGTTATCACTTCCATTTTAAGCTTACTCGCTTCTTTATACAAAAGTTTTGATTGAACAAATGTTTTTTTTTACAAATCAAAGATTGGATTAGTTTTATATTCCGTTTCATACTGTACTGATTTTATAATTCACTTCACAGAAAAAGTATTAATATTTTTCACAGAAATACGGGAGATGTAGTATGACATATAGCGGGTATTTTGCACGAGCATGAAGCGCGACTGTTTTGTTTACCAACAAGGGATTTTTAACTTTAGTTAATTGTATCACTTTTTATGATTATATTTATTAAAAGGCTACGAGAAAAGTGTCCATATTAGTTTTCACCATTTTTATCCGAGACCACTAAACCCATGCATTTTTGAAGCCACTTCAAAATGCCATGTAGTTGTAAATACTTCTGTATTTTCTCATCGTTTTATAACCCACTTGAAAGTTGATTGAATCTGCAAAGAAAGTATGTGTATGCGTTCCCATCTCTCTCATTCTCTCTCTCTCTCTCTCTCTCTCTCTCTCTCTCTCTCTCTCTCTCTCTCTCTCTCTCTCTCTCTCTCTCTCTCTCTCTCTCGTTGAGTTATATAATTTGCTTTGAATCTTTGTTACTTGGTTACGTCTTAGCCAACAGGATGAATGGAATTTAAACAAAGGTGAAAACATGGTTGAAGAATTTATTTCATCACTTAATGATAGTGATGTTCAGACGTATTGATGTTTTTAAAATGTGGGTCTGTTATTATAACTGGGACTTGAACTAATTTTTGAAGAATGTATTGCTAACTAAAAGGATTGGAACTAAACATTATTAAGCATTACTCACTGAAAACAAAGAGAAGAACAACACATTTTGTGTTTGATTATGGGTCTAATTTGTAGCAGTGAAGGATACTGAGCACCGGGGAGTTGTGCTCAGTTCTTCGTATTCTATGGTCCGAATAGCAGTGCCTCGAACTTCTTGAAGTGTCTGGAGTAAATACTAAAACGAACCATAAGAAGTGAAATACACTAGACCAGTCTTGAAAGTACCAAGGAATTTACAAGTATGTAGATGCATCAACCGAAACAAAGTTGTGGATGGATCTGATGCATCGCAGCTCCAGATATGCAGCGGAGTGAACTGTCGAGAGTGACACCTAAGTTCCACGTTGTTCAACAATAGCATGTTACCGAAATACTGCTAATACTGCTAAAGCAAAAGCTTTGCTCGTTTTGGGGCTGCATAGAAGAAACAGATAAATATACAGTTTATACCAAGATTTATGTGATACAGTGAGAAGTTACACGTTCGATCAATGAGAAAAAAAGAAAAAGTGAGGGTAAGGAAAGATGAGTTATATTGTATTAGAATACGAGATGAGATAATGAAAGAGAACTGAGCACATGCAAGCACACTATTTATGACCACAATAGTTTGAGGAAGAGAGACAGAGCAAAGATTGATTTTTTCACCAGGTAAATCACAAAGGTATATTAGGTCAACATTATATACTTAAAAGTAGTGATAATGTGAAAAGAAAACTAGTAATTGGTTATAATAATAGTCATCGCTTTCTATTAAGTCTTCCTAGATGGAACAGTGCCTCCAACATGTTTGTAAATTATAATGTATTCAGTTTTGAGAAAGTAATGGAAAAGTATGTATTCTCAATGATAACAAGACTATCTAATAGTGAGAACTGTATATTGAAATCACTTTGGAACTATGGTATTCATTTAAATTCTCATATTATTAGTAGATGGAACAAATTACTATTTAAATGTGTCACTTAACTTCATTTTTTAACAATGCAGAGTGCAATTAATTGTTGTAAATGTATCCGTATAATTGTACATATGATATATATGTTCTTTTATGTTTACAATGTTTGACTCTATATCCGTATTTTAATTTAGATGTATGGAATATGCAGTCTGAAATAAAGAATTCTTATCTTTCTTATCTTATCTTAACTTACATAAATACAACAAGGATTGGGCTTGTACTTGATGCTGGTCACATTCTTGACTTTGTTTTGAGATGAATGATATTTTGATCCAAAACGTAAATAACTATTGACAACATAATAAAACTACTTGGATAAGGTCTATCAAGTAAAAGTGCTAATAAATGTAACAATGAAAATTACAGCTTTATAAAAAACACTGAGGCTGCAACCACCATACACAGATATACAGGAGACGGATCTTGCAAGCACAAAAACGGAAAGGAGAGCATAAACAAAATGACATGTATCAAACGGATACATTGTTAATGTTGATAAACACAAACAAGGGGAAACATACGGCAAGGAAGGTCATCATAATATTTTGTTTAAAAAAGCGCAAGGCATTGTGTGTGTGTGTGTGTGTGTGTGTGTGTGTGTGTGTGTGTGTGTGTGTGTGTGTGTGTGTGTGTGTGTGTGAGACCATTATCAGGCTACCTACTTTCCTCGGTGTGTTTGCAAGTGTAGGTGTTTGTCTCTAGACAGGAATGTGTTAATGACAATAATCCTATATTCTGACCATGTTATCTGTTTTATTTTAATGTTTCCCTGTGTGCAAATCTTTTCTTTGTTATTTATTTGGTTATCTAGATTGTGTCCTCAACATTTATTGTAATTGTAGATGATAATGGTTATTTGTGAACAACTTAGGTACCTTGTGTCCATCATTGTAATATATAAATAGCTTATGTATCAGCTTAGAATCTTCCAGGCAAAACCTAGTTTACAATTTTGATGGAATTTTCCATCAAAATGACTCATATATAGGTCAGGTGGATATATATATATATATATATATATATATATATATATATATATATATATATATATATATATATATATATATATATATATATATGATAAACAAATAATGCATTCCGTTTTTAAGATCTGAGTGGAAATACTTTACAGCTAAGTTGTGATTCAAGAGGAATTATTTATTTAAATATTTATTGAATTAAAAAGTGCTCATTTACTTTGGATTGACACGTTTCATTAGAATTACTATAACCTCATTCATTCAAAGACATACTGGGTTATATAAGTGTCGTATATCATCAGTCCAATCAAGATTATTAGCATTCATTCGTAAGATTATGCTGTTTTTGACTTGTGATACGACATTATTTCGCATATAAATCACAGGACTGTTAGTGTCTTATAACTTTCCACTTTGTAACTTAGAGAAATAAACTGTTTGTTGATTTTAATAAACTTGCTGGCTTCGCTTCTTTCGTTTCAATAGAACAAGAGCCAGAGTTGAAACTCCTTACAGAAAACGTAACAGCTCAGCCTTCGGTTATTTGTTGGTGTGATGACGGGTGTTTTTGTCAACTGAATCGTATATATAAACCAATGAGCTAAACCATCGTTTGTTCGGTGTATGTGTAATAATAATTTTCTGAGATGATTTATGTGACAGCTCTAAAGTTTTATGTGAAACCATTCAGACTTCCAATTACCTATATTCATTACGAAAATTTCGGATTTTCTGTGACTTCACGTCATAACAAACATTCTTCATGTCTATTTTGTAATGAGCCCACATTTACACTCTAGGTCATATCAACGTATATGTCTTTCTTTGATGTATGACTGATACATGAGTGGAGGACTTGAAATACTGTAACAACTGATCAGCAGCAGCAGAACTATCCACCAATACCATTATTATCATTATCGTCATCACGCACATGATTATTTTTACATGGTGACATATACATTTTCCTTGTCAAGCAGGCTAAAAGTCATCTATCCCAGATTTGTTTACATAGATTATTATCCGTACGATGCGTCGGCAAAATAAGAAGGGGGCGTTTCCGAAGAATATCATGTGATAAGTGCAACCAATTATAACATGACAAACATATAAAAAGAATTCTTAGTCAAACTTTGTCACAGACGTTCCTAGAACGTAACAACCATCGCACCTAGGTGAGTCGAACCATTATTTTGTTATTATTTTTCAATGCGTATATTGCTTTACCCAAGGAACTGTTTGTAACATCCAGGCTGGTTACTTATTGCTCATTAAGTCCAGTCCTTAAAGTTAAAGTGTTTGTGATTTTGTCTTAAAAATATTGTAATTTTTTATTACTAAGGTAACATTTGCTGCTTTCCTTCCATATAATAAATTCGGCTTGCTGCTACAAAAGCTTTTAAACTTACTTTATGTACAGATGAATTTTACTTGACATTATAAATTGACAATATTCCATTTTCGAACTCTAACCTTGATACATTTTCAATTTAAAACAAGTTGTTCAGTGACCGTTATTAGAAATTTTTTTATCTTACTTGGCCCATCAAAGCTTGCTGAAAATATAGAATTAGTTATTGTAGTGTATTTTTTCTAATTACTAATTTATCTGTATTTTCTTTTGTACTGAAAACTTTGCAGATGAAAAGGTATGATAGTTCTCTGTTAATTAAAAAATAGAAGACATTTTATTCCGTCTACATGCAATAGACGAGACATAAAATTTCAAGAAATTAAGGTTCATACAAAAATATCTTTCAATATCAGGCTACTCATAATTATCGAAATGTTTGCATTTTACATAGTTTCGTAATTGTCCTTGTATGGCGTGCACTCAACGAAGAGCATATAACAATCTTTACTCGCAAATCATCCTGCGACAGTTTTGGCCTTATGTGATCGTTATACTCCATAAAAACGGTAATATTGCTTCACATTTTAGATCATGATAATTTGTATATCATTTCGAAGAGACATCATTCTGGTAAGTTTAATGAGGCTAACGAATGGCGGGAAAATATGCTTTTAAATTACAAAATATTTGAAACCTTCGTGAACCTAACTATGCAGCAAAATAATAAAAGTATCAATGTTCTCATGTACATCTTCCTAACAAAGAACAAATTTCCATAAGGGACAGTTTTGGCCCCCAATTAGATTCATGTTACTCGTGCAGATATAAGAGGTCCTTCACTCTCTTCCTTAATTAAATATTTAATTATTATCCAGGTCACCTATTATTAAAGAAATGCAACCATGAAAAAACACAATTGTTTTCTCATCACTTATTGTAAATACCGTCTTGCATTATTAACATTATAACTAATTAGTTCATTTACTTTCAAGCCGAATAACGAAATAGTATATTCATCGTACATTTTGCACACAATTTCCATAATAGTAAGTTATACTAAGAATAACTTTGACTCTTCATTGTGCAAAAATTTTATATATTTATGTCATGTCCGGTAGAGAACTTTGAGAACCTATTTTTCGGTTGCAAGAATTTCTGTTTAGAACTGATGTGCGAGTCAAAATTCTGTTTGAATCGGCAATAAATAAAACTTTATGTGTTTTTAGTTATAAAGAATAACACAAAGAGCAACACTTTGTTCACTAATAGTCATTAATTGCTACGGGGTATAACTATAGAGCGAAAACCAAATGTTCGTAAAAAAGGCGACCTACCGTCGGAAGATGCCTACATGATGTTGCATTTGTTATTAATTTAATAAAGTCCTCCAATGACGATATACCTTGGGTTTTTGGATGAATTATTGCCCTATTTAAGACAAGATTGTATTGACCTAATTTTAATAATAACTATTTTTATATTTAATAAATTAGAAATTAAAACGTATCCATTATAAATAGTAAGATATGCAAAGTAATGATTTCTCTAATTAAAAATAATTCCCTTTTCCATCCTTCGCCCATAGAAAGTGGAATTTTAGATCCCTAACTTTGCAACATATTTACCTTTGATGCACTGTCGTTATATATATTTTGTTACATTTGATGCGATTCAAGAATCTTCGAGAACATATCTTAGATCAGTATGCAAACTAGTAAAATGGGTCTGTCGATTTGACCGCGTTACTGAAATACCAATAGGCTGCTTTCAAGTCGGCATACAGATCTAAGATATGGTGTTTTGTATATTATACATCGTATCAGGTGATAAAGATGGAAAATGTGATACATTCCGGTAGATTATTCCCTGCTCTGCCTAAATGTTTATATTGTCAGTCTGTTTTGACATAATTATATTTTGGGATCCTTCTTAGACATGACAATGGATACAATCTTGCCGCGATACACAAGAGAGAATACACATCAGATTGTAAATAATTATCAATGTTATTGATAGGTCCGGTGGCAAAGTGGTTAGAGCGTCCGTCTTGGATGCGGGAGGTCATGGGTTCAATCCCTGGCCGATTCATACCTAGGACTTATAAAAATGGTACTAACAGCTTCCTCGTTAAGCTCTCAGCATGAAGAGTTTAGTATTGGGACTGGTTGGCCTGGTGTCAGGATGATGAGGCTGGGTGATATCCCAGTGTTAGACATCACTAATAATTGCCACACTGCAGACATCGTAGAGATATAACTGAAACGTTGTTAAAGCTACGTTAAAAATGCAAATTACACACACACACACACACATCAGTGTTATTATATAAAATCACATTTACTTTTAATGTCCATCTCATAATCTGTCTCTAATGACTGTGAAAGAGCTATAGCCCCAAATCAGTCTACAATCTAGGTATTTTTTCAACTCATGTTAACATGACAAAACAGCAGTTCATTCCGTTCGAACTTTCAACTCTTTAGAAGCCCCAAATCGATCAAATAAAAGGATTGCTCCGATACAAGTATATCTCGAATCTGTGATATATTGTAGAAAATAGGCGACTAAGGAAGTATTGACTTTATAGGAAAACAAAGAACAGATTAATAGATTAGATAACTGTTAAAACTTAAATTTTTTTGTAAAATTTAACTTTGATCCACGCTGTCATGCACAAACTACTTGAGATAAGAAAACAATAATGATAATAATAATATGCACTTAGTACAGCGCTTAATCTTTTGTAAAACAATATTAGATAAATAAAAACATATACAACGACAAGACTACAAAACAAACAAATGAAATTACAAAACAAAAACTTTGCTTATGAAAATAAACTTAATTAAGCTTTATTCCTATAGTCAAAATAGTTGAGTTTTAAGATCATTATTGAATGCAAACACAGTGCCATTGTATCTAAGATCAAATTCGTTCCGTGTCGCTGGGTCTAGGTCCATATGACATTATTTTAACAGAGGCAAACTGTAAGAATACAAGTGTCGAAAAGAGGGACGTAAATTTCAAGATGTTGTGTACATATAGTTAAATCATATAGATATACTGAACTGATTCCACTCAAAGAAATGTAGCGTAGTGAACACATATTTTTTTTAAATTCTGGATCGCACGGGTAGCCAGTGTGATTACAAAGAAGTGAGAGGCATGCTGATTTCTTCGTACTCTAAGGATAATCCTAACAGCTACATTTTTAAGTTTCTGTAGTTGATACCGATATGAAACAGATAGAAGTGGATTCAAATATTCCATTCTTGAAAGTACTAAATAACATACAAGTGTTTCAAAGGCATTAACCAAAATAGATGCGAATGGAACTCAAAAGTTTCAGCTCTAGATATGCAGCTTTGCATGATTGCATGACATGTTGGTATAATAGGAAAGTACTTTTGAGAATGACACCTATGTTTGGTGCTAAATGTGCAAATTGACCGTTGGCATTGCTCATATTTTATTGTTTAAGGTAAGTAACGTAAATGAGAAAGTCTTTGCGTGGTGTTCAGAATGACTTTAGTTTTATCATCATCCATCTGTAGCTTTTTATGTCATCTATGACTTCAAATGTACCTATCTACGCCTTGGACGGTAGCATCAGCTTCAGTTGGGTAGCTATATTTGTATCCTTAGCGTGTCAATAAATGACACTTGAGAGAGGCTAAGTATATAGAATAAAGAGATCGGGGCCAAGAAAAGAGCCCTGTGAAACACAAAATATAGATGAACTGGTCTGGAACGTTTCCAATTTACAGACACAGTATGTCGTGTTGACTACGTAGAACTTGATCTATAGTAAGGCTGTATTGATAATATCAAATGCATGCTAGAGAGGGTGGTGTAATATATTATTATCTGATGTGTCCAATGTCGTAGATAAACTAGAATGGCGAGGATTGTAATCGATCCACTAACCAAAGAGAATGTTTTTAACTACTCTCAGAAAGGCAGTTCGGCACTACGGCGAGGTCAATACGCGAACTGTATATTACTGATAAGAGTTTTTTTTAAATTCGGATGAGATACAAGCTGGGATAGATTTTTTTAATTTTTTCTAAGATTTCTGACACCAAAGGGAGGTTATATATAGGGTGGTAGTTGTTTAAATTGTTAGTTTTGAAAATGAGGCGAATTCACAAATGAGAGAGAAATATTGATAACATCGGTTAGTGAAGGCACTAATGAAACTAAGGACACAAGCAGCAGCGATGTCATAATCAGTCGAGTTCACGTGATTTTAGGGCGATCTTTATTATCATAATTGTATGTACCAAATCCACAGAGATAGGTTTAAATATAGGTAATGGTTGCCGTTGATATTCTGTATCATAACTGTATGGAGTCAATGAATTAATCAAGTTGTGTTGTTAAGAGTATCTCGAATGGATTGTACAGTGTCAGGGAAGAAATTTGCAAACAGATCCGCAAGGTCGACATGACAGAAGGTCGTTGGAAATGGTGTTCATTAGTTGTATTCCTTTCAAATTAGTTTGTTCTTAATCTCAATGAGCTTCTTAGAGCTGGAACATTGGCTGATCTTAGTATTGTAGAAGACTGATGTTGCTGCATCAGCTATGTGACATCCGTTTTCACTACTATACTATGGAGGACACGTTTGAACTGATTCTCTGCATTAAGTTGCTGAAACAAATTTGTCAAGCAATAAACTCATGCACTTAGGCGGTAAAGAAGTTGTTGACTTTGCTTGGATGCCATACATTAGTTGGGTTTCTTTTTAGCATTCGGGAGTTTCTCTAAGTAGCAAACAGAGATGGGGTGTATCGTGAGTTTCTCTAAGTAGCAAACAGAGATTGGGTGTACTAATATGTTCAGACTGCATATGATGCAAAGATGATCTGATTTGATGCAAATTCGCTGAAGAACCATCGAAGACTGTAGCAAATTATCATGATGTGTATGAAGAATCAAAACTGAAATGTGAGCATAAACTGAGTGAATTGGCTAACTGTTTCAGGTTGAAAATGTTAATGGAATCTATGAGTATTAATTTTGATGGGTTTCCTGAACAAAATTAAAGTTTAAATTTCGGAGAATGACCAGGCTGCCACCTATTGAAATTCCATAATCCAGGGGATTAGGAAACTGCTTCTAAAAGAGATTTCTTCAGCTTCTTTTATCGACAATGAGGAGGAGGTAAAGGCAGAAAACAATAAACTGACTATTGTTCTATTGTAAGTTAGGTCAGGACCAGTTCAGACAACGAGTGATCGAAATTAAAAGTTGTACAGATGTTAAGACGTTGAATTATGTAGTTCTGTGTTATGACAAAAATTCCCCCTTGTTCTAGAGGCAAGGGAACGTCTTGATGGAGTACCGGTGGGTATTATATTATCACATGTTGGCACAGCACCTGATTTTTGTAGCTATGTTTCCGTTAAGAAAAAGACGTCGATATCCTGACTATTGATAAAATCAGTTATTTATATGCGCCTTTCCAGTGGTCCTGTTGTTGGGCATTTAATAATACAGTAGTTGTTGCTTAGACATCAAGTTTGACGATTAAGAAGTTTCATTTAAGATATCTAAATTATCAGTCGGGGATCCTGCTTGCAAAGACCTATGAGGAATAGAGTGAAAGTGACATACATGGAGGTTTCATCTTGTTCTGCACCGATTGACATTGCAAACGTTTACTTATTCCATGCCGTTCACATATAAGAAAAAGTGATTGCAGTCCTAGGTTTTTAAGTGTAGTGCAAAACTATATTATCGAGCGCCAATGGGTTGTTATTTAATGCAATTGATGATGACATATCCTAGCATCAACGGGTCGACTGATGAGTAATAAAGTGATGATGTCATGTTCAAAACAAACGGTGGTTATATCATGGGGCTGTTGTTGATATTGTTGGGTTTAATGCCATTTTTCAGCATAAGATAGGCTATACATGGCTGACAGTATAATTGGTGGAGGAAGAACCCTGTAAGACCCCGGGAAGAACCACCGACCTACGAGAAGCTACTGGCAGGCTTTCTCACGTACCAACGTTAGCAGATCCTGAGATTTGAACTCATGCAGACACAGGTGAGATAGTAGTGATCCATAAAGATAAGCGCTTTAGAACACTCTGTTACTTGGGGTCCCCTCGCATGGAACAAGACGACTAATAAAAGGTCTAACAGTTTTCTTTTCCGAAACAAGTAAATGAAGAAACACACACTCTAACATAGTAGCCAATTCATGGTGAAATCATTAATGTATATGAATACTGACAACAAACACATATATCATGAAAAACGGCACAACAATCTGGAGTAACTGCCTTAAGCCTGTTAATCTATGGCAGCCATTTTGTTACATCATGCTCTTGTGCCTTTTAATAATGTATAAGGCTATTATACAAAATATAATTATAATTTTTGAAAACTTTTATTAGCTTTAAAACCAGATTTATGAACATGTATGTAATATATTCTACATTTGTATTAACAAACACTAATATAAACTGCTTGCAATGTAAACTATTTGACATTTGTCTAGACAAACACTATATAAACTGCAATGTAAACTATTCTACAGTTGTTAGGGGGAACAGAGTTAAATATATTTTACTTTTTGATAATGATTAAAATATACTCATATGACTCAGGAATTTAAATGAAAATTTACGAAGACAAATGTCAATAACTTATTTATTCTTTAAAAAAGATATATTGACTATAGATAGTCTGAAGTGATCTAACGTTGGAAATGGCTTGTCTCCATTCTTCGATCATATGTCTTGTGGTCATGCTGCTAGTGTCACCCCTGGCATACAGTTCGAATGATAATAGAGAAGGAGTGTATGACATCCAGCAACGACTGTTGCAGCTTCTGCAAAGTGGACAAGAAAGTAGAACGGTAAATAATTCCTTTTCTCCTTCCTCATCCCACTGTGTTTTGTATATACTTTAATATAAAAGCAGTCATATCAGTAGAAATCTTCATTGGTGACCCACCAGTTATTGATCTTGTGATGGTGGTGTTTAGGCTGGGATTTTATTTCCAACCGAGATGTTTGTAGTTTATAACAAGAAATGTTTTTCTCGCAGAGTGTATCATGAATAAAACTATTTTTGTTATAAATCTGAGCCAATGAATTTTTCAAATTTGATTTTGCAGGAAATTAAAAACGAACAAAAAATTCAAGGTCCCACTAATGTCCTAAAAATGAAAAATAAAAATGAAGTGTCGATTTGTTAACGAAGTTAGAAATACGCTGTGAATTAGAGAGTTATTAGGAATAAAACACCATCACAATCTATCATCAATTCAGCCATCTGAATACCAACTTCTTTAGCAAGTATTGTTTACTGTTAAAATGCTAGTTAAGTAAAATCATTTTGAAAAGTTAATCACATATTTCATATATATTTTTCTTTCAAAAATGTTAGGAAAATATTTGGAAATTTAGATCAATTTCTATAAATTTGAAAACTTTTGAAATTTTAGTTTTCTTTTCTAATCAGGGACCAAGAGGGTAGATTTCATGAAAAGGAAAATAGTATTGAGGTGTGAAACTATATTAAAATCTATTGAATCATGGAAGCATCACGTTATAGAGTACACATCACTGATGGTTTTTAGCTTTGTTTTGAAAACGATCATTTATTAAGCAGACCATGAATTCATCATGAGAGCTTAAGGAGTTAAAGTAAAATGCATATGATGCAAAATTATGACTGGTTCATTTTGCTTTACTTTCTTTCATGACAGATTCTCCACATTTTGCTTTACTTTCTTTCATGACAGATTCTCCACATTTTGCTTTACTTTCTTTCATGACAGATTCTCCACATTTTGCTTTACTTTCTTTCATGACAGATTCTCCACATTTTGCTTTACTTTCTTTCATGACAGATTCTCCACATTTTGCTTTACTTTCTTTCATGACAGATTCTCCACATTTTGCTTTACTTTCTTTCATGACAGATTCTCCACATCTTGCTTTACTTTCTTTCATGACAGATTCTCCAAGTTCAATCTACAATAGAAACTGAATCTTTTAAATACAAGATTCAACAGCAGTTGTCTTTGACACTGCTAAAGTTATATTCCAGATATAATAGCCTCTGTTTTAGCTAGCATTCGCTCTTCAATGGCTGGAAAACAATCCTGATATTCTATGTCAAGGACAACTTAAACGAAATCTGCACTTGATCAAAATAAAACAATGTGTCACCTCAATAGATAATGTTCATTTAAAAAAATATTTAATATCTAAATAAACAATAATTCCTTAGATCTCGGATGACACCAATGAAGATAGTTCCAGAGAAATTGATGAAAGAAACGCAGAAAGCTCCCCAGATGACCCTGACGTTTCAGTTATAAACAATGGCAACGGATTGCGAATTCTTGACATTAAGTTACAGGGTGAAAACGTCGAGCGGATCATCCAAGACTGCAACATCGTAATATATCATTTATCACATTCCCTGAAATATCTTGAAATCACATCAATCAATCCAGAGATAATTTAGTTTCACGTATATTAAGCAATTTTATAAAAGATACTTTAGTACTAGTTGCGTATTATTATTTGCCTAGTGAGATAACTACCTTCTGTAATGCACCAGTGTTAATTCTATTATTGTTGCTTGCACAGGAAACTTCACCAATAAAATTTGCACAAGTATATTTTCAATTAGATGGTACATTATATAAAATTAAAACTGTGTGACATGTATAAATACTTTTGAAGTTTTATGTTGAAATACTCATTTATAAACTACATGGTTAATATATAACTATTTTTTTTCACGAGATATATCATGTAATACTCTATTTACTGAGAATACAGTATGTTGCAAAAAGTTTAATCACAGAGCCATCGGATTTTTATTGCTTCTCAATAATTTGCCTTGAGAGACAAGCAATGTTGTTATTTATGGCCATATCAGTTTCAAAAATGAACAGAGCTTCAATGTCTATATTGTTGTTAAAAATTTCGTATCAATACAGAAATATGAAGTGATCATGATGAAAGTCCAAGAGAACCGTGCTGTCAAAGTCTGCTACTTGAACAGGATGGATGACTTACAATATGAAGCAAGCTGTAAAGAAAATGGGGGAGAGGTATAACGTCAATAATAATAATAATAATAATAATAATAATAATAATAATAATAATAATAATAATAATAATAATAATAATAATAATAATAATAATAATATACTTATTCAGCAATTTAGGCCACTGACCCATATTACAAAATACAATACAAGTAAATATAATGTGCGTCATGGTGTAAAAATATTGTGTTCTTAATAAGTATACATACTTAATTTCCTTTAATCGATGCATGATATTATAAAGATGTTACTACAACTAAGAATAGTATTCGTCATTAGTTTGAATTATCAACGACTAAGACTGAAATACAACCTGTTACAGTAAGAAAGATTTCTTATAATTAATACATTATTATTACTCAAGAGGAATACAAAGAATTTCTACTGACAGATACATATAATAAACCTCATTAACGTATTTTTGGTTAATTGTCATAAGACTGAGAGAAACAAACGAACTGAAATTCATCTTCACCAAATAAACATTATTTTGTTGGCATAAGTCATAATACCTAATATTTCTTTCAATAGCACTACCTGACTCTGTTTCAGCGCATGCACAGAGTACTTACATTTAGCGAGTAACATCACAATAAAATAAAATAATGTTTATGAGAGGCATCTATTCGGTTCTAAGTTCGAAGTTATAAATGCTATAATACACACATTTGTGAATTGTTCATATCACTTTTATATCGAATCCTTAATTCTTTGCAAACATAATGTGAAAAAAAATTGTTTTTATTGTCCAACATCTTTTAATCAAACATACCCAAAAACCAAAGCGAAATAAGATGTATTCAACTTTAGTAGCGCAAGTGACACGGTTAGTTTCATCTAATCTTTTCAACATTTAATAACTTTGTCGTGGGTAGCGAGCCGAAACCATTCTCACAACTATAAGCAAGTATGTAATACATCGTTTAAAAAAGTTCGATGTACCAAGTGGGTTTGATCCCTGGTCAAGTCATACCAAAGATTTACAAAAATGGTACTAACAGCTGCCTCGCTTGGCGCTCAGCATTAAGAGGTTAGTGTTAGGACTGGTTGGCCTGGTGTCAGGATAATGTGACTGGGTGGGACATCAAGCTACATGTATGCGGCATGATGCCCCAGTGCTAGACATCACTATAAACTGCCACACTGCATACATCATAGCGATATGACTGAAAAATTGTTAAAGTTACCTTAAAAATCATAATCACATCACATCACCAAGTGGGTATCTACCTCACTAGTCTAACACGATTATATTATTGGCAGTTTTAAGAACACCTAAATACTATTTGCAAACGTTTTATTGCACAATTTAAATATTGTAATAGCAGTACTTAAGTCATAAATCTGTAAGTGCGGTAGTTCTTCATTAACGATATTGTCAGAGCCATCTAACTCGGACACAAGTAGAGATTTAAAGTATTATACTAGTTTTAATTTTGTTTTAGTCGGGGGGTTGGGGGAGCTACATTCCACTTCATGTTGAGAGCAATGCTTTCCATTTCAAAAGATTCCAGAATTGTTCTGGTGATAGTGATCGTCCTATACTGAAAGCCTTCTATATTCCACAAAAGAATGCTTAGGTCAATATATATGTGACAGATATTCTGTAAAGCATATGGATGGTGGCCTTTGACCAACGTAATAATAAAAATGTCTTTATTCTAAGAAGATGACATATTTAGTAGCAAAGTTACAATTAATATGTTCTTGATTTAAAAAGAAATAATAAATATAGGTTCAAACTTATTATCTTATTTAAAACGCAGATAAAAACGATTTATAAAAATAAAGGATGCTTACATTCATTAAACAATATATAAAAAAGGAAACTATATGTACACAATGATACTGGAATATAAGTCTATATATTATTAGAGGTGGTCCGAAAAACAGTCAATACACGTTTCAATTACAAAAAGAAATTAAATTTATAATTTCACTAGGAAAAGTAATATATAATGATGGACCCGATACAGTGAGAGATAAATGGGAAGAGTAAGATCGTGGGATAAAAAAAAACAGTTTGAAAGAAGAACTAAGGCAGTCATATATTATTGATTTGGTGACCACCGACCGTTGTGTATATCACTGACATCTTTTTATTGCAATGCAGAACATTAACAATTTAGTAGCCAATGTATTACCGAAATCATTTTGATTATGGTTTCAAAATATTAGGTTTCCATAATTATTTAACCAGGTTGATTTTGAAATTCCAGTGATTTTATCAGCTTCAGCGCTGCTGAAGTAAATGTAATAAAGCAAGGTGGGTAGATAAGCAATACATAACAAATCATACATATGGTTTGTTAGGAGTGAGGAGAAAGTAGACATGGGAATGCATGACGTTCTGGCAGTCACTCTGTATTCTTAACTCTATAAGAAAATAGTTCCCTCTTTTCAACAGTTAGAACGATGATATATAGTTGAGGATATATATTGTTCACGTGTAAAATCGTGCGGGCCTCTGAAGTATCCAGAACTGTAAATATTTGTGTAGGCACGCACATTGAAGATAAGAGAGATAATTTGATGCAGTACGAATAGCAGACTCTTCTGCAACCCGTGAAACCGTTGATACAGTACTGCGTGTTATAATTCAACAGATTTGATAATCATACCGCCACAGCGTACTTTATGTACTTGTTTTCCCGTTTTATTGTGATTTTTAATGTCTTCTTCATCTCGGCTCTTGATAAAATGTCACAGGTGGGTTCCGATAATTAAGCATGTAACGCATTTTCCATAGATAACTTTTAATCAATGTTGTCTTTTGATCTGTATGTTGTGTGTGTACAGGTGGACACCAAATATAAAATAGGTTCACAAATTCAAGACAAGACTCTCCTGTCCACGATAGAGGGTGCGCGCGAATGTCTGGAAAGACCAACATATGATTTGATCCCGATTTCTGTGAAAGCTGAAAAGCGACACGGTATCTATCACATATACAATATAGTTAGACTAATTCTTTGTTTGAATCAATAAGTCTATTTAATTTTACCATTTCTGAGACAATGCCTAACTGCAGATAAAATGTTACTTCTCTCTCTCTCTCTCTCTCTCTCTCTCTCTCTCTCTCTCTCTCTCTCTCTCTCTCTCTCTCTCTCTCTCTCTCTCTCTCTCTCTCTCTCTTCAACAATTTACTTATGACGTATCTGTGTGAAAAATGCTTCCATAAAGGTCAATAAAAATATTTAAAAGCTATAAATGTATAAATCTAGTACAGTGGAGATTGCTTTGTTGTGTATGTGTGTGTGCGTGCGTGCGCGTGTGTGTATAGGGGGTACCAACAAATACATAAGTTCTAGTTTCCTGTATGTATCCTTATTGACTTCAAAGATAAGCATTTCATTGGGTTTCAAGAAGTTAATATCTTTAGTTGTAATATTACTCATTTTGCACCCCGAGTATACATTGAAATGAAACAATGTCCTATAGCTAATACATAAGACGAAAATTAAATTCAAGAATCAACAGGCATTTTATAGTAGATATGGAATTGATATTGAAACACAGATATGTTACTTTTTGAAAAATACACGTTTCAACTTCAGTATTATTCTCTAATGCTGGTAAATTATATTGCTGCACCGTAAAAGAACTAAACTCTTTACTTCCATATTGTTGAATAAGAACATAAGAATTCTGTTACTGCGTTCTCAAAGAAGAAACCTTGAAGCGAAGTAGAACGACTTTACTAAATATAGTGATCTTACATACCCCCAGTTATCCAATAACACACTAATGCCATTGCCATCTTAATAGTCACAACTGGATGAAAATACCTTTCACTGGAAAAGAAAAGGAATCTATAAACAAAGCTTATTATTACAATAAATGATATCTAAATTATTTTAATTTTCAGATCGTATAAGGATGCTGGCTCAAAGACAGTGCTCTTGTCTATCGATTACGCTTTGTTCGACATATTGCGGTCACTGGGTAGACGGCAGTTGTCAGCGGAATGACATGGAGTGCCGAACTGGGTGCAAATATGTTTGCTCCTGAAAACTATTTACTGTCCGGATAATGAATATTAGGCATGTTTAAAATAAACTCCTTACAATTATGCTAAATTAAATAAATAACTTAAAATTGTACTAAATTAAAACAATTCCTTGAAATTGCACTATATAAATATTGTCCATGAGAATGACCTGCAATTTTTAACAATTTGAATACGACAACATATTTCGGTTTAGTATGTATATTTATAAAGTATGTCTCCTAATGATATATCAGAAGAACAATTATTTCATGAACATAGGAACTTCCACCCATGTATAAATTCACATGATTGTGATTGAAACATATATTTCCTTTCCAGGATGTACTCGTTAAATGGAATCAATATCTCGATTTCTTATCTCACATTTATTATCTATCATCACTTTGCAAGAACTATATTGCATGTAATTTCTAACTTTAAATATCATACAATAACGCAATTAAACAAGGAAAATGAAGATGGTGTTCGTTTCATATTGTATTTAAACTGACTTGCATGTATGTCTGTGATACACGAATCGCATTCATGTGGAACGCGTGTTTCTCTTCATATTTAAAGTTCAAATCTTTTCATTCGAAACATATAAATGTTAGCATTGTGTTTAATCTTGCCTCAAGAACATTAACAGTAGTAAAAGGTTAACACACACAAAAACAGAAAAGCGAGACTCGCAGAAGACCAAACATATGTTTGCAGATGAACGTAAAGAGATATAATCATTAGTCATCGAGTACAGAAACCGAAACATAATGCACCAATCAAAGGAGATGACAACAGAAGTGTTAATCCATCATCATTTGTTAGAGTATGTAATCTACGGGGATAAAGCATGGAAATACTAACAGCCTATAATCTATGTGACATTAATATGGTATGGACATAGGAACAATTACGCACGTTGCATCCTATACTCAACTGTACATTAATATGGCATGGAGATGGGAACAACTACTTGGTCGTAGTGAAAGATTTAGCACTGTTTATTAAGAAAGACGACTATCAACAGTAAGAAAACGAAAATATTTAAAATACATGTATTCTATTTACAGATCTAAACATGGTCTTAGGGAGACAGATACTCGAAATACACAATATGGTACCAGTTAATGCATGTCATACTCAAAGATATCACAGTCAAACTAAGTTAAATTAAGTATCAGTCAGATATTTAAAGTTGAATAAGATATAGCTTGCAATTCTAAGAACGTAGCATATACGTTAACATGCATGAAATATGAGACGTTTTGTATCGGTCGCTGCTTCTGCTGTGGGGCTTTACGCTATTTGTCAGCACACGATAGGCTATACATGGCGGCCAATATTAATCGTGGAAGAAGAAACAGGGAAATCGTCAGAAAGAACCACTGACCCACGAGAAGCTGCTGGCAAGATTTCTCATATCCACATTCGCCGAATCCTAGACTCGAACTCACGCAAACAGAGGTGAGATGGCAGTGATCCGTAACGGACAGCGCTTTAAACCAATCGGAAAGACAAAGAAAAATAAAATAAAATATGAAACAGAATAATAATACATCGACAAGAAAAATAAAACAACAAAATAGCTGTTCATGAAGAAATGAAAAGTAGCAAACATTTTTTAATATTTACGGATAATGAATATTTTAAAAAAGAAAAACTACTGAAAGACTTGGAATAGGTATACGGATCGTACTGTGAAATCTCTGTAAGTACTTTCAAACAGATTTGTTTGTATATAAAATTCAGGTCATAGAACAATAACGTATATAATCGTTTGTAAGTCCAGCCTAAATGCAAGCTGCATGGACCCAGATATGCCCAGGCATAATGTGCATGCAGATCTGGGCCTATGCAGTTAGTTATAGTAAAATTCAGACAGTTCATGTAGGCGTTCAGAACCGACTATTGAAGTAATGAGCTTATCTTTAAAAAAATTGATAACAACTAACTTTAAATGGCAAATTACACAAACGCTGTTTGGGTTCTCATGCATTGGTATTCTCTTGGAAGGTCATTTTTTACATGCATCGAAAAATAGATAAGGCAAATCAATGTTAAATTATGTACACATTTTTGGACGATGCCAACCTAATGGTTGGAGCCAGTACAAATTGGATTGAACTCCGCGTAATGTTATGTCCAAAGAAAAGTAGAAGGTACGGAAAACAAATTCGTAATACCCTGGTATTTTTTATGATTGACCCAGTTTAGTACCCGACCACCATTGTAAAAATCCACTGCGATCAGTGATTTTAGTCAAGAGGTCTTTAATCGCAGAACATTCAAAAGTCATGATTGAAAAAACTAAGAAACGTCCTTAGCAAAAGCGCGGTCATTTTGGCGGGGCCTCCTGGATTTACTAGCAGAACTCTCTGCGAGTACGGCATATAGAAATAAACTTTTCTTCCATCGCTTTAAAACTACTTTCTCCTTTAAGATATGTTGGGTTTGTTTGTTTTTTATTTTTGTTGTTGTTTCCTTAAATTAGTAACGCAAGTCGATCCAGTCACAATAAGGCGATCCTGAATAGACTATGGCTAAACTATATAACTATTAAAGTTTAAATTAATTAATATTTAATTTGATTAAATGTGCCTATATACATAGATTTGCATACAATTTGGTAGCATTCGGTAGAGAAAACAACATAAACCATGATTCGCGGGAGCATTATGTGACGGGTCTGTGGTGTTTACTGCTTGACATGACTTTTGCGGTAGTATAAACGTTATGTAGGCACATATCTGTATTTCAAGCCTTTAATAAAATAATTAAGTGAAACTGAATCTCCCTGTAGAAGACACTAAAGATGCCACTATGTGTGAAAGGGATTTAAAATGGATAGAAAATATTGTCCTTCAAAAATATGAACGAGTTTTTCGGAAGGATATACTGCACGACCTTGGGTGTCTATAATTTCCCATACGAATGCAGTAACCTTTTTATTATATGCACATTTTCTTATTCTTCCCAAGGCTTATATATATATATATATATATATATATATATATATATATATATATATATATATATATATATATATATATATATACATACACTCACACACAAATGCAATACTAGAAACAAAGTAACTAAAGGTCTGCCGTATTCCAAACTAGATGCGTAAGATTTGATGCATCATTACACAACTACATTGTTAATGAGCGCATAACTCCGCCGAGATTTATTTGAGGGTGGTCGCGCTAGACGTAAGTTTCAAAAGAAAATGGCGTTTGGTATACTTAAAATTGAAATTTGGAGTAATCATGTTAATGAACACGCATTGCAACAACTTTTCCATTCGATCTGGAATGAATTACGTTTTGGTATTTTTGTCTATTCAATGTGGATACTGAAAACTGTTGTGTATACAAGCTAGTTGTATTTATAGTTTTAACCCATGTAGAGAGAGCCATGTAGAGGTTTACAAACACAACGTTTTTGTGTTTATTTGTTTGTCTTGTATATGTTTTGTATTTGCCTTTGAAAAAAAAGAGATAATTAAGAGTTGAAAGCGCTCAGGCTAGTTAGTTACTAGTTTCGCACTGTTCGTCCTCAGCTTATTGCATATATATATATATATATATATATATATATATATATATATATATATATATATATATATATATATATATATATATATATATATATATATATATATTGTTAATACAAACAATTGGTTAAAATAACAATATACAACGTTCTCATAGGACAAATAAAACGATTATATTCTTTACAAAATCAGCCTTTCATATCATTTCAAATATTTATATGCTAATGAATTTTTTTGTACGGAAAGTCAATTGAGTCCAACTTACCCATCATTTAACAGTCATTAATGTATTAAAAGTAACGTTAACCCCAAAGTAGACCTCTCTAAAATATGCTTTGTATTGAAACACATTTATGACACAACCGTTCATATCCCATTTTGAGTCTGTTTCTCTCTTTATGAAATCAGCCTTAGTTTTGCTCTCTCTCTCTCTCTCTCTCTCTCTCTCTCTCTCTCTCTCTCTCTCTCTCTCTCTCTCTCTCTCTCTCTCTCTATCTCTCTCTCTCTCTCTCTCTCTCTCTCTCTCTCTCTCTCTCTCTCTCTCTCTCTCTCTCATTTAATGTAATTATTTTGTAAAACTGATTTTGCTGTCCATCTGATGAAAGGTCATGGTTTGCAATGAATTTAATTGGTGCAAATACAAGTATGTTTATATGTATTTGGAAAGTGATTGGGTGAAAATTTACAAATATTTCTTGATTTCGCCAAGAACATTCGTCCTACTATTTATATTTACGTTAGAGTCAGCAAACAGGGTCAAAATGTTTTGGAACATCCATCCACTCTCCATAGAAAATAACTACATCTTATCATGTCATAAAATATTGTTTACAGATGGTTGGTTCGGGCTAAACACCTATGTTTTAATTCCTCTGCATCTAAAGCAGGAGTCTCGGAGTGCTTAATAGGAACATTAGAAGCAGAAGATACGTAAATAGCTACATCGAGAAGGCTATTAATTAAACTAGACTCTTCAAAAGAAGAGTTTTCCTAAACTGGTTGTGCTCTGCTACAGGTATTATAGACTTTTGACAGGTTTCTGGTTTAAGACTATGTTGTTTGCAGCTGCAACATGCACAGTGGAAAGAATGTTGGCACACCTCTTTATTACTTTCCAGTACTGCGACTGAAATTTCTTTATATGTTGTACTTGTGTTAATTCTAAATGATCTAAACACACGGAAAACCAAAATGGCTGCCCCTGTGTGTTCGAAAGACTAGTCAGAATTAGTATAGTAGCTTTACTAGATTTTAAAAGTTTCACTTAAACTTGCCAGAGTATTTTGTACCTGCTTACGTTAGTACAATGAATGAAATATCATATATATATACACATATACATATACATATATATATATACATATATATATATATACACATATATATACATACATATATATATATACACATATATACATATATATATATACACATATATACATATATACATATATATATATATACACATATATACATATATACATATATATATACACATATATACATATATACATATATATATATATATATATATATATATATATATATACATATATATATATATATATATATATATATATGACTAGACTAGAAAATGAAAATTATGCACTAGTAGAATTTAACATTTTCTAAATCTTCTTATTATCCTTCAATTTTTACTATAAGGATAACCGGTATAGAATCAAATATCCGGGATATAATCTGCGTTACATAAATGTACAAAAAGTAAAAATAGATGTCGCTTTGGCTTGTAGACTTTTAGGGAATTATACACCGTTTTCAGTTTCCGCAACTAGTCTATACAAGCTGGTTGCATTTATAGTTTTAACACATGTGGAGACAGGCATGTAGAGGTTTACAAACACAACGTGTTTGTGTTTATTTGTTTGTCGTGTATATGTTTTATATTGCCTTTGAGTTTTCGACTCATTGTTTTTACAATTTACCTTGATCTCTTGGAAGTGATAATGGCAAGAAGAGATAGTTTAATCACTTTAGACCGAGACCAAGCGTGTCATCTATGTAGTTACGTTGCACTCAGACTATCCTGATGTGAAATCCAAGTTGACAGAAATGAACTGTTTCACCGTCGTTGCAAGTTCATTTCGTATTAGGACACCACGAAAATATTTGATTGATTTAGCCAGCAGGAGAAAAATAAAATTAGTCAATGAACGGGTCAATGGCATGATCTTCTGTGAGGGTGTGATCGAATACCTCTGCCCGATGGTAATCGACATGTTCCTGATAGTATGAGACCTCTTCTTTTCTTATATTACTGATAAATGGCTTTTCAAGAGATATCTCAGTTGCAGTTCTGACAGCACACAGCGTTCAACTTTGGCAACCGCTGGAGCTGCTAATGCCAACAACACTGTAATCAATACAATAACTGTAAATACTCCATCTGTCTATCATGCATTTGTGTCACCTCTGGCTTGGAAAAAAATTATTGTCACCGGGACATTTTGCTTCTCTCAGCCGCATTAAGCTGAGAGACATGTGTTTGGGCCAACCTCCCTAGCACATTTGCGGTTAATTTAATTGAAGAAAGTTTTCATGTGACTTCACAGTTGCATTTTTTTATGTCTTAAAGCGTGGGGACAGTTTGCACAGACTTTACTCCACCTAGAAGCTCCATTGCGCAGTTATAAAGGTACTGTCTGCTGTTTACGTCAACCTTTACATTTGTAACGACTCTATAATGCCCTGTAGCAAATGGAAAGATGTCACTAGAAGCTGCAGTCAGAATCCTAAATGCAGTTGATCCAGAACCGATACCGGCATCCGGTTGCAGCCTGAGTGACCAACCAGCCTTTTCTAGGGACAGCTTTGCTTGCTCAGAACGGAGAGGGGCGCATGTTACGTATATGTGAATAAAATGATTGTGTGTAAGTTTCAAAAATTATTTTTATTCATTTTTGTGTCGTTGTATTTTATTGCAATGAATATTTTTGTCGGATTCGGGATTCTTTTCTTAGTAATGAGATATATCCTTAAAACAAGGTTTGTTTATATAAGACAAAGAAGTATTACGTGAGAATTATCTTTAAGTTACCCTAGTTCACCCTGTGCTGGAAACAATGTCAACTGGAAGTTAAAATGACTAGTCAGTATCAGGGGCTTACATTCTTTGCGTGAACACTAAGTGTAAACCAAGATTCTTATGGTTGGTTCTTAAGTGGGGACAAATTAGTCTACGTGCCAACGTTAGTGTAGTAAGAGACCACCTGACCAACTACGCGAGACTTGAAATGATGTCTGGAGTTTAAAATACGCAATCTTCGGGCAGAGTCATTCTATCACCTTAAAGGAACAAGGTGCATTATTTTTTATTTGTTGTCAGAATGTTTGTTCGTCTTTCTTTTGGCTTTAACAATTTGTTTTCATGGAAACTCAACCAGTTTACTTTTTATAAAAGGTCTGAAAGATATCCATAGAAATTTATTCTGGAATTATTCGGAAACAAAGACTGTGATTTAAGTGAAGAGTTGTCATTCATATATTGGATCACATCTGACGTCATCACCTTCAATATTTTTACGTCGTCCTTGTGTTTCCATTCTTAGGATCAAATTTTGGATTATATACAAAAACTGTAAGTCCAGTTTACCGATATTTACACTGTTGTCTATGGAAATAAATTGTTTTGTTAAAATGTACAAAGCTTGTTGGATTTCACTCTTTTCTTTTTTTACTGAGTACGAGCCCTTGTCACGTAACACCTAGAAAAGGTGGTCTAACCAAAGAACGTCTCTTAACCCCTCCACAGTTGGCCCGCTGCAGCCTAAAAGCATCTCCAAACGCGGTCGAAACATAAAAGAAAAAAAACAAAGCATGCCCCACCCTCCTCTTACTGTGGGGAAAAACTAAAACTGGCTTGTTAGAACATCAGGACAATGCTAGATGCAACTGACAGAAACATACCAGAACGACGTTCTGCATTAATCGCACACGAACTCACTCTCTCTCTCTCTCTCTCTCTCTCTCTCTCTCTCTCTCTCTCTCTCTCTCTCTCTCTCCTTGCATTGCTGTTGACTTTTATTCACTTAGCGAAGTCTGCCTTTACAGAGGAACGAAGTTTGAGAGAACTCGGCACTGAATATACCCTGTACTGGTCGGGAAAAGCAAAAATTGAAAACCAACTTTCAGGAGTCGGTTTCATGGTGAAGGACTCGATCACCACCAAGTTAACAAACCTTTCCACTGGTCACACAGACCACATCATGTTCATGCTTATCCCGTGAAGATATCAACTACATGCCACACTCGTCAGTGTATATGCTCCAACACTCCAGGCAGATCCCTCTGAAAAGGATAAATTCTACGCTTACCTGCAAATACTTCCCAAGAGCGTCCCAGAAAATCCGGTCAGCAGAGTGTCGAACTTCAGTTTGCAGAAGCTCTAACCTAGACAATGTACGTCATCTTGTATGCCGAATTCGATAATACTATATAAATCGACAGCTTGAGAAAAGTAATTCCAGGCTATTAGACACTATGGATTCATGTCCCTTTCTGAAAATAGGAGTTTCTTTGGAAATGGAATGAGAGGATACCGTGAAAGCAGAACCCCAAGGCAAAGACAAAGTGAACATAGTGGTCAGGTCCAAATGGCCAGAACGAGAACTATATTTAGTGTCCTGTTTTGTCAAACTCTGGGGTAAACAATAATGGAATTGACAAAGAAAGATTGATATGGATGTTAAAACGGTCATTTCAGTCAATATAAACATGATACAAGAGGAAGACCAATTGGACGATTGACTCAAACAACCAAGAAATACAAACATTTCTTGCCAAAGAGAGATCAACGCATCAACTCCACCTCGCTCAACCATCCTGCCCACAGAAAAAGCAGCCTTACGCCTCATCTTCAGCTACTTTCAGCACAGGCTCCGTCTCTGCCTTGGTAATGAGTGAAATTAAAGGCCCACAAGGTGTAACCTCCTACATAATCTTCGTAAGAAATGATGTGGTAATGGTTCATAGCTGTCCAGAAGCTAAAGACAGGGGACAAGTATGATCTTAAGTAATTATTGTGGGCATAAATGGGTTCTAAGGATCTGGTAAACAAGATCTTGCCATCGCAGTTGACTTCGATATTCGACACTGTATAGTTTTTAAACTGGAAAGGATGATCGTGAGTTCCGTTGAGGGCTGCATTACCGACGATACTAACGACTAAACATTTGGGTAACTGTCCTTTCAACAGATCATCTTCGATCTTGCATTGAAGTTAGGCAGCAATGGTAAAGGTTTTCACTTCTACGCGTCGTATCGGATACTTGACAGTCGTTCTAATCAATGTGTGACTGATGATGTTCCCCGCTTTCGGTAACACTTCAACGCAACGCACGTACAGTATGACTTCTTAGATAATGGTTTTGTACTCGTTGGCATGAGAAATCATATGCGATTTAGTCTCCGGTGAATATCCACTCCGTTGAGTAAATACTTGTCTTGCAACAACATGTCCAAATGCAAACGATCGATAAGTTCTAAACTACGACATCGCATACATATCTTTTGACAGTCACTGAAGCCCATATTGTAAGGATCGTCATCTGCTGTCAGGGCTGTGTCTTTAAACTTAATTTCACCTGCGGTATCATCGATTGTCAGGGCTGTGTCGTTAAATATGTTTTGAACCAAGCAAACATCAATGTAAGTGTCCTTGACCTCTTTTGCGTACGTCAAGAGATTTTACAGGTACGCTTGGCAAGGGCTAGTATCCATGCTCTGCTGACCAGTTTGTTATTCAAGTACAAATCCACTTCGCTGAAAAAGGAATGCATACAATTGTTTACCGGTGTTACTCTGACATCGGCTTCCGAATTTGTGTTGTCCTTTTGAATCATTTTGAGTTTCAGATGCAAGTAACTGCTCTTCAGATCGATGTAATTTTTAGAGTTGTCCTTTGATTTCAAACTCGATGGGAGCTGAATCCGTCAAAGTGGAGACTGGATGAAATTCTATCCATTAGGATTCTTGCATCGTCATCGTGGGGAGTGGCATGACAAACAGATTCAGATCCGACTTGGATCTGGCACAATAATCTCGGTGCATCATTTTCTTTATTTCTCTGATTTAACAATCAAAATATTCTAGGTCTGGGACGGTTTTCCTTTTCTTAGTCTTTCTAGCACGGAGGGTGTGAAGTTCTCTAAAGGTGTGTCTTTGTCATCTCTTTCTGTCTTACCCTTGCCGTGATGTTACGGAAGCATGAATGCCTGACTCGGTGCATTCGGGGTATTTATAGAAGTTTCTCGTCGGCCCAAAATGTCTTTGCCCGTTTGAAGCAAGACATTTTTGTCTGCTCTTAAGAAAGATTTGTTGGGATATTGTTTGTCATTGACAAAAGTTTGGAGAAATTCTTTACCTTGCGTCAACACTGCATCTTTCAAGGTGTAAATCTCCGTTTCACCATCGGTATCGAAACAGGAGCCAACGAACGAAAGGCTATGTCAGCATATCTCCTAAACCATGTCATCGCTGTTGAGCAACTCCATGGTACAATGTATACATGAATGACAAGGGGTTAGAGTAATCGCTTTCGAAAATGAAATTTTACTGTGAATTTCCCTTTGGTGCATGGAATATTTTGTCCTAGATCTTCGTTTGCAGTAATGTTATCAGTGTCTAAATATGACTTACTGACGGGCAAATAGTGAAAATGTACAAATGGGCAGTGAACGTGATAGGTGTTTCCACCTTCCTCGTCAGCGTTGGTGGCAGAATCAATTTGAAAGGACTGAAACACAGTAACTGTACTGAGGCGTTTAAAAATTGTACTTCACCACATCGGAGGACACAAAGATCAAATTCATTTCTTCGTTCATTTCTACAGGGATTTGAAAATATTTCGCAATATCCAAGTTGTCGGTAACGGATGATATTTCGTTTCTAATTTTGATCAACTTGGGTTCACCACCATAAATATCATACAATTCAGGACAAATGTAATGGCCAATACTTAGTCCTCTGAAAATTTGATCCGTAAGAGACGAATTATTTTATGGTACTCGTGTGTGACACTTTGGTTTTCTCCAAGGAAAACACCTCCATGGAACTGTCACTGGGTAACGTTAAGTAAAACCGGTTATTCATAATTCCAGACTTCTAATGTCCCTGTGGTCGCTGAAAGTAAAAGGAGTGTCTAAAAGAGGATTGTTGTGATTGGAATAATGACTGCTGGGAGAGTGACTGACGTTCGAAGCAAAGCTCCAGTTGTTGATATCTTTAGAGAAATATCTCAGGTAACCAATGCAACTACTGAATAAAATGGTCCAAAATTGTTTGTCTCCCTGTTGAAAACTCAGATTAGCAATAGCAGCACAGATGACACGACACACTACAAACATTGGGCAGAAAAAGACCATTTGCGTTTTATGCACACGTTCTCCGCACCAAACCCACTAGGGATGCTTTTGTAGATCTTGCTGAGAAAACCTTCGGGTAGAAGTGGTTACTTCATTAGCTGAGTCTGTGCTGAAAGGCATGATATTCACTTCTTTTTATAGTCGATGATGTGCGAAGCATCGATCCAAGAGTCAAAACATGAAGGATATCTTTTACAACGTACTTTGACTTCTTTGATACGTAATTTTCCCACTTTTTGGGTTCTGAAATCGATAATACTTTCGATCTCGCAGACGACGTCTTCTTTGTTGGTCACTCGTTGTAACTCAGGCAAGTAAAAATTTCGTTTTAACACTTCTCAGTTCATGTCTTCCAATTTATGACAAACGGGAGGATGACAACAACGTTCTCGTTCTGTTACACTAAACAAGTCGGTGGTCTAGCTGGGAAAAGTAACCTTTGTCGAATGTGCTTTTGGTCTTGCCAAAGCGCACACAATCTCTTGCTGCCAACAATCCACTCTTCTTTGGGACAGTCAGCATCGGTAACGTACCAAACAGGCATTCGAAGATGGTCACTTCGTTGCGGGAGTCACTTTTTGTGGGGCACATTCGATGCTCCGATGGTAAGATTGGTTGTACGCTTTGATCATGTGCGGAAAGACGTCGAAGTACTTGAGAGTGTGTTCAATCGTAAAATATTTTGCACGTGTGTTCTTTCAAGGTACGTTGAAAACTATTCCCGATGCTGGCTTTGGTTTCTGGATTCACTGTGGTGTAAAAGTGAACGTCACGTTTCATCAATTCTTCTTGGAAATCTTGGTTCAGAAATCTGGTGCCTTTGTCGGTTTTCCATCGAAGAGGGTGACGGCCACTTTATTTCAACACCAGTTTTAGGGCTCGCACTAACTCACTGCTCGATTTGGAAGACAATTTGGAAAGACGTCGATGACACAAAACAAACATTTCGTGCCACGATTGTAGGTGACCAAATGAGAGACATCGGCTAAATCAGCATTCCATTGATCATCGATGCCCTCCCCTCGTGTGCGACTTATAGGCTTGTGTAAGGTGTACGTGGCTTGTTCTTGAAACATTGTTGCACTTTATGTTAACTGACACTGTTCAGTCGCGTTTTAGCAGAAAGATGCAATTTCTGAAGTACTCCTTAAGATGTAGGATGGGATGGATCGTAGTACATGCTGGCTAACGTTTTTAGTTTTGAAATAGGTTATCCACTCTTCACTGATGATACTCTGGATAAGGCGATGGTATGGTTCAGAAACTGCTTTACATGTCCGATGTGTCACGGGAGTAGAAGTCGAGGGTAGTCGTGGTGGCGGTAATGGGATGGTTTTGGTCTTCTTTTTCACTTCTGTTTTCACCTTTTTTCTTTATGCCTTCTCTAGAAGGAGGAGTAGACATCATCTGTCTATCTTATGCTGTAAGTTCTTCTCGTTGGTGTGCAGGAGATGGGGTCAAGGACATTGCAATCTTACTAGGGGTGAGAGCTGCTGACGGTGTTTGAAAGACTTTATGTACATCTTCTTCTTCGGGTATCCGTTGGGTTACTTATACCTTGACCGCTGGTAGTAGTGGTGGTATTGATAAACTTTTCATCAGGACCTTACAATCTTTCTGAGTGGGTTGAGCAGTTTTGTCTCAAGCTTTCTGGTGAAAGAGTTGCAGTTGTTTCAACAGATGACCGTACCGTTGAAATTTTTCCATTTCTGACAAATAGTTGAGATCCTTAAATGATTGCAATTCGTGTTGTAACTAGGGCATCTCGGTCAAATGAGGATTAGGAGTTAAATGTGTGGTTCGTTTTTCTTGACAGCAATGGTATTCCATCCATCTTTTGTAAGGCACTAAAGTCAGTATTCGTCCTTCCATCGGATTTTAAGGGTCACGTCTAAGATCTTTTCAGCGGTCCCTTTTATCTTATTGCCCTCTAATCTTGGGTCAATGTCGGATAAAATATGTCCCAACATATCAAACATAGGTCTTGACATTACGAAGCTGAAGCTGTTACCAATTTTTTCATATTTGTTCAATTCAAACCAAAGTGTAATTTATTTAATGATAGCTCATGCATCCCTGCGAGCTTCTTCACTCATAAATTAAATTCAGTATGTCAGTTTTTTTCTCAAAAATATGTTAAACTCTGTCACATAAATTGAAATAAACAGACTGACCTTTAGTGTCAACATAGCCAGAGGAAACAGCAGACATTATAATATTTATTTGGTCGTTTCCTCTTGAGGAAACTCGTCAAAACCTCCATCGTGGATGGATCTATCCCCTAGAGATAAAACATCAAAGACTTGGTCAAAACTCTTAAGATGAGACTTACATGCCCAACTGATTAGGTATGCTGTCATTTTCTGACAGTATGTGTTTTACTCGATCATTTTTCTCCAACTGCATATTTCGGAAATTGGCTCAAAGAAATGTCTTTACAACTTTCCTACAGTAAGAAAGGGTGACTATTTAGATACTGTCCAATAGACGTAGAAATCAAAATCCTCTAAATTGAAGCCTAATCAGCTCAAACTAGTGATACAATCTATTAACATCAGCGTGTTTTTCGTACCGGTACCCATAGGGCGCTTCCATTTTTTCTCGCTCTTTTCTTTGGATGAAATTCATTAGGACTTCCTTTATGAGTGGTCTTTATGCCTGGGATATAAAATATCAAAGAAGTGTCTATGTCAAATCTCAATGACAAGTTGCGGTAGTGTCCCAAATTTAACTTGGATAAAATATTACGTCATGTGTTTTTCTCGATCTCCATTATCATGTCGGGAATTGCTCAAATTTAGCTCGATCAAACCTTTTGCATTTTCCTACTGTTACATCGGGTCCCTAGCTAAATAATTTCCAAGAGGAGCTTAAATCCAAATCCTCTAGAGGAGGTTACATAAGTACAAATTATTGATATAATATATGAATATTTGTGTTTTTCACACCCGGTACCCGTCTGACTCATATTATTCCGTTTTTTCCACACGACAAAATTCGTCAGAACTTTTTCGAGGCTGCACTTTATTCTTAAAGAAGGGTCCATAATAAAACTCTAAAGAAGATATATAATGGTTCAACTGTACAACGGTATATGTTGTACTCTACCACATTTCTCTAGCAGTGAATTTCTCGAAATTTGCTTGGCGAATTTTCTTCAAACTTTCTCTGTTGCTAGAACGGGGCCCTATTTATATACTGTACGAGGGGCGTTGAAAAAGGAGTCCTCTACGCATGGTGCCAATAGTACAAGCTATTGATACAATCTATTAATATTTGTATGTTTTTCATAGCCGGTACCCATCTGGCGTCCCTTATTTCCGTTTCTTCTCAACGAAATTCTCATGACTTCTTTTGTGGATGAACTCATTCACCTATAACTTGTCAAACAAGGGTCTGTTTTGAACACTAAAAGGAAGGAACTAAAAGGACACTAAAAGGAAGGAACTAAACGAACACTAAAAGGAAGGAACTAAAAGAACACTAAAAGGAAGGAATTGGTATATACGTAAAATACAATTTTCATACAGAATGTGTTGTACCAAATCAATCGCCTTTTTGTGGCCGCGACTTTATCGAAATCGACTTGACGTATTAATTTGTTTTACAAACTTTTTACATACTGAATGGGGAATAATAAAAGCCTTGGTGTGAATAAGGAATACGTATTCAAATGTACGTGCAAATACATGAATCGGGAATAAGTAACTGGTTACTTTTTTCTTTTTGAATCGGGAATAAGACATAATTAAGGAACAAGTAACCAACTTAATTTCAGTTTTATTCTGCGGCTTCCAGATGCGACCGAAGATAACTTTGCCAAAAAACATTAAAACTAAAAATTAGTTCTTACACTAATGGGAGAGATTACTGGACGTATCAGACGAATTGGTGACATTATGCATAGCAATCTCAAAATGAGAAGAAATATAATTATCACCATGAGAGAATAAAAATCAGAAGATAGTGTGGCAACAAAAATTACGTGGAATGTAATGATGCCACGAATACAATCGAGATCAGTAAATGCATAAACCGGTGATGCAATGTCTGGCTGTCTCAATATGGCTAATAAAAAAAATTACTTTTCTTTGAGAACCAGAATTAAACGATATCTCTACAACGAAGACAAACGTGGACAATAGCAACATCTCACTGATTAACTCGTTAATGACAATCAATAATGGAATGACCCTGTTTATATCTAAATTTGCTACTCATGTAACCACGTTTACAAAATTTAGCATAAACACAAACAAAATCCAGCAGGCATTGACATTAAATTCTCTGTCATCAAAAAGATTACCGATGGTTACGCATTACAATAGCATATGAATCAGCATTATGGACATCACTCAATAAATTCATCATACATACTGCTGAGGTTACCGGTTTGTACAGGTTCTCAGTATTCAGTGTTACAATATTTACAATCGCTATCACAATTTCACGGCGTTATTCAGTTAGTGGATCTTCAAGATCTATGTTAGTGATATTGGAGCAAAACGACGAGAGAATATTCCAGGTGGAACCCGAAAAAAAATCCCTTATCATGTTGCATTATTGTTGAAATGAATTCGTAACCAGACTACCACCTACTTAAAGTGTTAGCAATGTATATAATGAAGCAATTGCCGGTAATCCCAATTAACGTTCAAAGTTTCAGATACGAGCAAATATGTTTATGGCAGACCCAACTGAAAAATATCAATGATGCGTAAAAAGTAAAACACAAAAATAGACGCTGTTACTGGCATAATTGTATACTCTGCATCCGCCGTAGTCACTGGAACAGCAACTATATTCGGAACATTACCATTCACATAATATAATATTAATTGGTGTTGCAGTTATAACAGGTATTGTTGGTATTCTTAATATCATCGCAAAAAATGATATCAACGTGTGCAGCTGATAAATTACACGAATATACAACGTTGTTATCAGCAACAACACAAGCACACGCCAAATTATCATCTCTGATATCATCAGGGCTCAGGTGATGGAATAATAACAGATAAGGAATTAGCAGAAATGATTAAGATTTGCTATGAAGCAACTAGAAACCAACCATTTGACTCCGACAAAAATAGGTATTTAAATTCCTGATTTAGGTAATAAAGTCGCTAGAACAAATCGTCGCTAATACAACACTTCCAACAATTAGCAATGTCAACCAAACATGATGTTGACGTTAACTTTCCAACTGTAAACTACAGCCAAGAAAATAGCTCTAGCACAATGGTGAGAATATTACAGCTGCCCAAATATCAGAGCAAGGTCATTCAGTGGGTCGCAAGCAAATAATTCACAGGTATTTGTGTATAAAAATACGTCTGCTGTAACACCAGATAAGAATGTTAAGAACATACCTACGGGTAGTTATCAAATCGAACAGATCAACAATGAATTTCAGCCCAGAATCAAATCTATCACAGTAAAAGAATCCAAGATCGCAATCAAGGTTCATGAGCTAACGTTAATAGCTATTTATCCGACACTACGCGATTACAGAAGTAAACTTATCAACATTTATATTGCCAGCATTCAACCCCGATGAGTTGACAAAAACCGTGATTGATAACATAGATGAGTACTACCCAAAAATATTGAATCATGGAGATAAACGTCCCCTCCTCAGAGTATTCTCCAACACGATATTGATCCAGGTGGCGGTGGTAGCCATGTATCAAAATGTCTTGTCAATATATCATCAACGTTCACTGTCAATCTGGTGTGTGATGTAATCGATGGCAGGCATCAGACCCAGTCTGGGTCTGGATCACATCTTGAAGGATCCTGGCAGGCACAGTAAGGATATATTCTACACGCATTTACTCCTAAGTTCCACACTTATTTTTGATTGTGTTAGTACCTAGTAATCCGGTTTATTTCAGATGTTATAATCCACTTTTATCACGGCTACATTTCAGACATACTGACCAGCACAGACAATATAAATTAAGAGATGATTATTAGACGATAAGTTTGTATGTAAAATCCTATCAGTCAAAGACGGTAGTCAGGGACAAGGTCGAGGATTAAAAACAATATTATATCTTTCCCTGGTAATAGTCCCTGATATAATCAGGGAGGATTATTATTCAGTGTCACAACTGTCATTTTCACAAATCAGTTATTTACAATCGTAGATAATGTTTTTCAACTGTCTCACACGCGTATTCATAATCTCATTTGTTCATGTTATTGATACAAATCTGATCTAATTTTCTCAATTGCCTGTGCAAGTGGAACGAATTTCCGGACTTTTGTATCATAGACCTAAACTAGTGACTGTTTTATTGCCTGTTGGAATAATTTAATAAACCCATATTCAACTACTAATGTGTACATTCCTTCAGATTTTCGTTCTTGTAATATTTCAAAATTATTTATGATTTTTAAGGCTCAAGTTGACCAGAAAGTTTCATACGGTAAAGTAATTTTTAAATCGCAAAACCAATTGTATTAACATTATCAAGATTCATTATATAATACAAAATAATTGCATAATTATAAAATTTATATAATATAACAAAAATTGTATAATTATAAAAATAGTCTTCCTGGATTGCATCTAAGGGGCATGGCATATTCGTAACACGGATACAAGCAAGGTTACTGTTCAATCCCTCCACAAGTGGCTATAGTTTCCAACGTCTTCATGTTTACAAGAGACTCATATTTTTTATATCATAATACCTATTCAAAGCTCTGTATTTTCAGACCCCACACGTTACGCATGATTGCGCTCCCCCACCCGCCCCGGACTCCCTTGTTACATTTTAAACATGGCTTTAGTCCTCGACTCCATCGTCACTCACTCTGCAGGTGGTATGCAAAGAAATCCGTTACATACGCCTTACTGCAAAGTGTTGCAAATCGAACACACAACCACTTGCAACTATTCTGTTTGAATATTGTATATTATATATCGATGTTCAATTTTTTATATATATATATATATATATATATATATATATATATATATATATATATATATATATATATATATGCCTTAATTATATGATGAAAGAATTCACATGATTTTCTACGATAAAACCCACTCCAGCTAGATTCGATCTGGAAGGAATAAACCTTGACTTTCTTAGGCAAGCTTTTATTGATGCGGATTTGACGAATAAAACCTTAATCAATCGTATCCCTCAAGACAAAAGAGAGAGAGAGAGTTTCGTAACGGTGGCGCGGCTCATGTGTGGCCAAAATTTAAAATAATACAAGACGATAAAACCACTGTTGATGCTACAATTAATGAAAAACGAGCAAAGACAGTTAATGATTATCTAGACAAACAAAGATATATTCATAGAATAAAATTTATTGTGGCGGAAGACGATGAGCTAACCTGGATTATCCATGACAAAAGTGACCCTGTCACGCTAAAGATGTTTTAACGTTAAGTAAAACTTCCAAACCAGGAATATTGACTGATATTGATACACCATATTATGAACGAGCATAAACCTTGTTACGGTAGTTATTTATGCGATATATCCGTTAAATGATAAGCCTTGAGTCGATGATCTTCCACCAATGAAAATTTCGACCTTGCATTGTGTTACTGAAAGAGATATAGAACATTTCACAGACGCAATGCGTGAAATGGTTTAAAACTGACCTGTGACGCAAAACAATAAATGAATAAGCTGAGCGCGTTAAAAAAAATGGAGCTACGATTAGAGACGTTTCGGAGTTGGAAAAGAATTTAAAATTTTCAATAAGGGTGCAGACATTAACCAGCGAGATTTTGTACGAATCAAAATATCAATCAAAGGAAGGCTCGATAGAGATCGTTGATTATAACACGAAAGCATGGAGGTCAGACGTAACATTATTTCCAGGAAGTGTTAAATTTTATGACGATATGTTTAATTCTATCCGAAAAGTTAATAAGAGTATCCCTGTGTCGGTGTAGTTGTTTGAAAGTTCCGAATGTAGAAATTATGATCAATTTGTATGGTCTAATGGAATATGTATCATACAGAATCTCTCAATTCAGAGATTGCAAATGGTAAAGTTGCGTTGAAATACATAAACGATACTGTTGGTATTAAGCGTCTACTCGGTAATTGCTTCACCGATCCATCACTTGATACTCGATTTGCTCAAGAGGACAATTCATTGAGGCCCACATGGTTGCAATTACTTGAAGATATATAACGCGGTTGTGTTGAATTCGTACACGGCGGATTGTGGAATAATAATAAATACAATTTTAAGGATGTTATCTCAGTTAATATGGTTGCATGTTATCTTGTAAGTTTTCTTGGAGTACGAGAGTGTTCTGAATTTTTTAAAAGATTTGGTCATCCACCACGAGATGACTTTAGTTGCAATAAATAGACCCTTGCCGATTTTAATTTAACTGGATTTGCCTGTATTGACTCATTCATATTTGCATCGGAAAATCTTCATCCGGTTGTCGTTGTTTGGTTTAGTCGCCATATTGATAAGCGTTGTTGGACTTCCAATAGTTTTATTATGATATATGATTGATGCAAAAATACTGATATCGTTAACCGTGGGTGAAGCAATAATACCGTATGGTCCACAAAAACATGTCTGGGTACCAAATAATACATGATGATTTCAGGGCTGACAAAAATGTCAATTACGATATTAGGGACTATGAAATTAACATTGCAAAAAATCTTGGCAGAAAAAATAATTGGGAAGCCTAGACAAGGAGGATCATATGATCATAATATACATTGTACAAGATTAATTATATACTATGCTGAGCTCGATTCCATAATTGCTGATACAACATAAAAAATATATTTAAAGATCAGAATAATGTTAACCATCAGAGGGAACTAAACTAGCATAATTGTGAGCTACACTGACGGTGACTTAGCCCAATTTATTCATTTAAGAGCTTCGATATTTGCATATGTTTCGATAAACTTATTTTAAAATTTAGTTTATCTTGCAGTATCTCGAGTCAGAAGAGCTCAGCTACGGGCATGTATTATAGACTGCGTAATGAACGATCGGAATCAAAACAACATGGGGCGAATGGAGAATAGAAAGTGAAAAATTAATTATTTATTCTTAATCCGCAGATTATAAATCTGAGGAGATACATTATAAAATCATACATTATCACAACCATCATTAGCACCATCGGTATAGGATCCTGTAGCCAGAAATAAAAACGTTTATCTCAACAGACCTGGCAGTTCTGGTAAAACAACACGATTTAATTATTTCGAAATCATGACATGATTCAACTAACTCCGATTCACAGCTTGCCAGGGAGATGAAAGAAAGAAATGTCAAATCTCATACTTATCAGTTTCTTTCAGTGGATGGGAGATGCGTGGACACCTGAACGAATGGGTGGTTGTAGTTGTAGTTGTTGTGCTTAACGCCATTTTTCAGCACACGGTAGGCTATTCATGGCGGCCAGTATTAATGGTGGAGGAAGAAACCGGGAAATCACCGGAAAGAACCACCGACCCACGAGAAGCTACTGGCAAGCTTTCTCACATATCCACATTCGCCGAATCCTAGACTCGAACCCAGGCAGACAGAGGTGAGATGGCAGTGATCCGTAACGGACAGCGCTTTAGACCACTCGGCCACTCGGGGCCCCTACGAATGGGTGGAAATTTATTCCTAAGATTATTATCTGGGATAAGATATGTACGGTATCTGTGGACGTGTCAAAATGTTTCTTGATTGTTTATTGACTCGGAACACTGTGGTGATCATGGTCAACCGCCACCTTTTGTTGGTGAATTGCCACATAAATGGTTAAACAAATTCGTAGATTATGTTAAATACTTGATGATCATAGAGCTATTGATGAATCGCTTTAAGAGTTCGAAAATCTAACCAGACTGCAGCCAGATAAGATTTAGTGTGAGATAATGCGAAAGGAAATTCCAGAAACAACGAACGACGATTCTTATAAGTTGTGGGGGCCTGTTAATTTGATAGTTATAAGCCGGAAGATAGCTTGTGATTCACTTCAGCAGTAATTATTTCTGTTATATAAAGAAAAATTTTCAGATATACCTGTGCCATTGTGTTATCGCCCAGCAGATAAATGTAAGCAAAATATTCATGATGAATTTACTGGGCTCATTACAGAGTCAAGGAAGAAACAGATGATCATTCTTAGAGATATTGTTGTTCTTCATGTGGCTGCTGTTAACGATAGATAAATCTCCATTGACTATAGGATTTGCTATAACTATTCATTCATTACAGGGATTAACTATTTGGATAATAATATTTGGATTGTTAAAGATCGTATTAAATGGTCAAATTTAGTTTATCTTGCAGTATCTCGAGTCAGAAGAAGAGCTCAGCTACGGACATGTATTATAGACTGTAATGAAGGATAATCAAACTCTGGAAATAAATGCATCGTTGTTAAACGATATAGTACGGAAAAAATAGCTGATTATCAAAATATAAACGCGACTTCGATCTTGATGTTAAGTTTATCATGACACTGAAACGACATCAAAATAATCAACGTGCCTGCAGTAGCACAGCAATATGGTGGCGGTATTCTCTTAATGACCCAAGATAATTTACCGTGGATAGAATTAATTTTAGTTTCGGCAACACACATGCAAATGTGATGCTGACCTGTCTTGAGTGTACTCGACGTCGAGGAGCCAGCGCTTTATTGCTAGCGAATAACCCTTTATAAAGGTGAAGATTGTGGTAAATGTGTATCTTCAGGAATCCACGTTGAGGGGCAGTTGAATTTAGTTGTAGATTGCAAATCTCTTTTTTTACCCCTCCCTCAAGCTACCCCGTCTCATATAAATATCTGACAGTCACATTATCTAGTATTGGTTGTTCTAAGAGAGAGTTATGTCGCTTAAATGGCATGTGTTTCTTTGAGATTGCATTGGGAGGGGCTAGAAATTCCACGGGTGATTTCATTATTTAACGCAGCTACCACACTTATTAGTCTTGGAACCCATTCACAAGATACCTTGTCCGCTTAAACTTTGTTCAGGGATATTTCCTGCACATACTGATAAAACAATCGCTCGGCAGTGTCCGATTAAGTCGATCAACGATTGGCAGATTGCGATGAACTGTGGTGTGCCCTCGTCTGATTTTGACGTTATGGCGTTCTATAAGCTATGCTACTGCACCAAGAAATTCTTTGCCAGGATCAACCTATGGCAACTGTGGCCATTGTAGACAACATAGTTGATAAATTCATTCAAACGCAGATGCAACTTTAGTTGCTGTCTTTGTTGATAGCGGTTCTGCTTCTTTATATCTCCTTGCAATATCAACGACAGTCAACGCATATTTGTACATGCGCAATTGACGTCTACCAGTTTTAATAGCATTATGTGGCAAAAAATACCTGCCTGATGAACCTCACTGAGAGTACCGACGTCAAAATTTGCGTACTGAATGTTTGTATGTGGTGGTAGATAAACCTACCATATTGTATGTTGTGGTAACCAATCTGTAGAACGTGAGAAACCTGCCGCAACAGCAAGTTTACTAATCTCTGCTTCACCACTCCAATACCCTCTTGTGCTATATTAAATCGATTCCATATAATAGTTATCTATGATTCATTACCGGCCCTAGCACTTGTTTACCTTTCATTGAAGAGCTTATAAAAAAAATTAACAAACTATTCTCTGAGAATTTTAATTTTTTATTTTTTTTTATTTTCACTGATTTTAGAATGTGAATCAACTTTACGTCTGCAATATGTCGTTATTGATCTGAATTTTTATACGCATCATCAAGAACTTAGCATGCTTAAGCAATTGCATTTATTAGATACACTCCAGGTCTTAGTTAATCTTTCTCGTCAAGTCAGATATAAAGTAGGGTTCCAGGAATACAATAATTATATCCGGGAAGATGTTTCTCGCCATGATACTTAGCCAATAGAGCACCTTGAAATTTTCCCAGTGAAGCCGCCTGTTGCATGAGAGATAAACTTTCTATTTTTTATACCACATTTCACACACCTGCCTGTAAGAGCACACTTTTATTTGTCATCATTATTTAAATCCACTAGTATCAGTAGGTGTTTTGCATCGAACACAATGTAAATCCATATAATTATTATATATTTCTAGAAAATGAATATCACTGAGTCCTCAGCGAAAAGAAAATAAAAACTAATCAAGCAACATCCAGTGGTACCAAATTGTATCAGTGCAATTATCATAGGTCTATCTGCTAAGATGCAATTCCTTTACAACCTGATGAGATGGCTCAAGTGGGACAAGTTTTTTTTAGTGGCACCATCTGCAGATGATCAGTGATGCTACAACATACTTAAAAATTTTAATGAAAAAAGCAAACTTGTACAAGAACGGAAATTAAATTATTGATTTTATCAAAGACATCAATGATGCTCCATTGGTAGATGACCTCAAATGGGGCACCAACAATTTTGTAGTATACTATGATGTGATGCTCGACAAACAATCAAATTCAACTTAGATATTTTGCTGAGGCAGACACAAAAACACCAATATCTATGTTTCTCAGATCTATGCATAAATACCTTAAGTGATCAGAGATAACTGCAAATTTCAGGTTGTCTTTAATGGTGTTGATATCCACACACTAAGAAAAATCCACTGGACCTGGTATTCAGGAGACATGGATATGATTAAGTTTAAAAACATTTTCTCAAAAGCACAAGCAATTTTTCAAAGATTAAACACTTTAAATTTATATGATCCTCGGTCAAGATATCACATAGGTCTCAGTAAAATTTCACTTGAGAGACCCGTGATTTTTTAACCAGATACTGGTGGCAGAGAGGTGACCACAAACAGTGAATGTCCTGGGTTGGTAAACAAGGACGCAGAACAATATTGGCTAATAATTTCCTAGCAAATATCCATATGCCATGATATTATTAAATAACAAAAACTTCTCTACAGAGCTGGGCTAACAAATGTGAATTAGGTGCATGTTTAAATTAAAAAATAAGAATAAAACCGCAATAAAAACAAAAGATATAAATAATAACTGACACATAAATAATGTTTGTACTCATCTGTAAGTTATGTTCAACTGCAAACAATATAAATCCTGATCTACTGTTACTTAATGCACCATCAGATTGGGTCTATATATTGTTTGTTCTACTGAATAAGACTGATCTACCTGCAAATTATGACAGCTAATTTGGGTCTATGCTATTTGTAGTTGGACATGACTAATAAGTGAGTATGTATTCTACTTCTGTTGACAAACTGACCTCTGTGCAACACACACAAACAAATGGAAATACACCAACCAATGAACCAATGGGCAAGACTCAGAATATGCTCCAACTTTATAGAGGGGCACAGAAAACACATATACAAAATTGTCTTGAGACAGCACCCCAATTGCCAATAAAATGTCCTTGCTCAAGACAGGTTGTCTCAAAGTAGGACCAGTTTTCCAGGTCATAATTAGGCCTGACTGAATAAGGAAAATTATACATAACAATTGTACATATATTTTATTCCTAATTCTTGTTCATTTATTACATGCATTTGTATCATAAAGTTTATAACATTAATCATCTCCATATATTGCAAAGTTATCCATGGTAACAATGGTTCAGTTTATTTACAGCTAAATCTAAGTCACCCATACAATAAATAATAACTGGATCAACTTAATAAACAAAAGGAGTAACCTCAATAACTATAGAATATAGACATTTATATTTACAGAATTAACTAGTCAGAAATAAGCAAATAACTTAATAAGATAAAAAGATAGAGACAATATTTGCCCATTTTTTAGATATTAAAACTCCACAGACAAACAATTTAGGGCAGTATCAGTACAGTGAAAGTAGGGCAAGAAAATCTCTGATTACATCTTTGGGAATTGTACAGGTTTTCACAATAAATAAACACCACAAACCAAAGAGCTAATTGTGTCAATGATTGTTAATTCTTTAAAGATGGAATGCTTAACTACACAATGATGGTTTAAAAAGTGTGCAAGTCTCGTTTATTGTCTTTGGCATACAACTTGATCTCATAAATCTAACAAAAGAAGTTACCAGCTTATTCTTTCATTTTTTTGTGTATCTTGGTTCAGTATAATTGGTGCTGAGCCTGCAGAATATGCTTAGTGATAATAGTTACAGAGCATTAAATAAAGGTATGTAAAGTGTTTTTATATAGTTTCAGGATAGACTCTCCTGACAAATATTTTTTTTGAAACTATATATAGAAAAAAATTCTTCTGAAGGATTTAGTCATAATATGCAGTCTCATAATCTTAATGAAGTCACTCAAGATTTTGATGATAATAAAAGTAAAAGATCAAAAATATGGCTTCAAGAGTGGTAAGAAGCCCAGTCAAACAAATGCAAGATCACCACATTAATATGAATAGATCTCATCCATTACTAATACAATCCAAGATCCTAATGACAGCAGTAGGTATTCCACATTTTATCAAACTCTTACTATAAAAATGGCTTCTAGAGTAGTAACAATCTCAGCCAATCAGATGCAAGATAATACGATTAATATGAATGGCACTCACTCATCATAAAATACTTCCAAGAGCCTGATGAGATAAGCTAATATTTCAAGTGTAATTAGAATCAATTACAAAATACAACTCACAGAGTGGAAATAAATTCAGATAATTAGATGCCAACTCACCTCATAAATATGCAAAAAACCCACTCATTACTTAACACATACAAGATATTAATGACATCCCAAGTTTTGTGAAATCAGATAAAAAAATACAGCCTCCAGAGTGATGTTCAATCAATCAGGTGCATGATTACACATTAAAAATGTGTGGATTTCTCTCATCAATTCGGTTTGATCTTTGATTCTAAAAACCCATACTGTAAGTTTGATCAAAATCAGGTCAGAAATCTATTGTCTAAAGGGTTACAAGTTCTGCCAATTTGATATAAAATCACCAAATTAATGTACATGGATCTCAGTGAGAGCTTAATTTATTCCAAGTCTGACTGAAACTGGATCAGACAAAGGGAAACCAGAATGGCAAGCATTTGTTGATCAACAAACGCACAACAGCCAATGGATAAAGCATGAAAGACACATGGCCCCACCATAAGCTTCCTCACCGTAAAGACAAAGCAGATAAAAACAAATGGATATATTATACTACTTCCTTTAGTAATTGTATCATGTACAGCACAAGTAAGCAAGTGACAATGATTGGAGCAGCAAGTTTCAACATTCTCTGCCAAGTGGGACATAGTATTATAAGTTTGCAAAATATGAAAGTATTTATTTATTCATATTACAAGGATCTATTGTTTGTGCAGATTATAGCTTTGATAACCATGACAACTTCTGACTGGAAACCATCAGAGATAATGGCACTTTTTTAGTTTTGCCCCAACAACTCTGGGGCTTTGAATTGTCAGCTTCTCAGCTACCAACAGTGGATTCCAGTTTACCCATTTGTCACTTATTGTGATGAATTGCGGCTAAGGTGTTCTTCCCTGACGGTAGGCAACTATTAGTCATATGGTGGGTACTGGCAACCAATGAAATCTTTCTAGAACCTATTTATAACATGATTGCAGAGCGTTAAGAGCACATAATCTTCTAATCACGCCTACTAATTTGCCTTATTTGTTGATATATACTTGAGGTTTAACATGCCCAGAAGGGTAAATTCACTTTTATCAAAAGCTTTAAAGTGTAGGGATGTTTTGTATGCAGAACATCATGAAAGGCTTGGGTATAAATCATAACAGCAGCTGTGAACGGAATGTTTCACTCACCAATTTCTGTGACCAATTACCACTTATTAAACCATGCTAAACAGTTTTACAAATAATTGATTTACTTACATAGACGTGTAAATTCTTGTTGTCTCCGTCACATTTTTCTACATGAAATTGATGCCTTCCATTTTTCATTGACTCAATGTATAATCCATCTTAACAGACAGCTTGATTGTTGGATATTATACCATGTCCATAAAGTTTAAAACCACTGCTACATCATTCTGACATGGTAAAGCCACAACAATTCTTTTGGTTATGTTGGCTAAGAACATGACTTATACCTTAATTACCTCCAATATGTTTTAATCCAATAATTAGTAAAGGATTGAAGTCATCAACTGTGTATTGCTGATCCATTTTGCTATCCATCAAGATGTCTCTCTCCAAGGTGTCCATTTGCAAAAATAAGAATATATGGACCAAAAGATTTACTTTGATTATTATGAAAAAGAATGATGCTTTCTGATCACCTTGACCACATGGAATTTCTTTAAAATGAGTTTTGATGAATTCTGTAAATACATCTCAATACCTACAGACTAGATGTATTTTATATATGCTGTCTAGATGCAGAGGTCACCTATGTTAACTTAAAGGATGAGAACTTTCATTGTTTCTGGCAAAAGGAAGATAGAGCTGCAATGAAAGGAATATAAACTTTCTAAATTGGAGAAAAAATTAGGAAGCCATATGGAGAGACACCTCAAAATGCTTGTATCAAAACTGCCATTTGAGAGACAGACATGCTACAAAAATTATACACAACAGAATAAAAAAACTGAGGGTGAAATAAAAACATTCAAAAATGAAATCAGTGTTAAGATCTCTATTGAAATCTGCAAAACACCTGAGGCAAACTACTATGATTAACTCTGAAAATTAAAGTACCTCACTGACAATGCAACATAAAATCTGGTTCCACAGGATTTGAAGCACTGGTATGTTATATTTCCAACATCTACATTTGTCTCAGGCTTAGTGATTATAAATGAGATACAGAAAAATTGAAATTTGTTATTTTCATCCTGCCTGATTTGTCTACAAATGACAAAATGGTATCTGCATGGCTTTCAACCATACACAATTCAGCAATACATATACCTGCAGTCCTGCTCTCGCATATCCACTTCGCACTGTCACTAGAGCAACATCAATGTATGATCTATCTATACACACCTCTACCACAGGAAAATCCACTGCTTCCACTGACCACTTCATAGTGAATTATTTTTGTGATAATTTTCTTTTTTGTTCATTGAATTTGCTTTCATTTTATTAAACAGTAGATAGATATTTTAGATGATAATATTTTGGTGTTGAAAGACCAGTGAAATCAATCATAGAATATTTACTAATTAAAAACAGTTTTTTTCATGTACTGAATTAAAATATATTGATAGATAAATCAATGCCAATTAGATGGGCTTTTAAAAAAAAATGTATTATGTATACACTGGCCATTGTGCATTCTCTATCTTTGTTATTCTCTCTCTACACAGAACAAAAATGCTGTTTAGAAATGCAATGTCTGTTACATATTTAAAACAAACATGTTTCTCTAGAGAGTGAACATACTTTTCTCTCACCCACACTTGTATAAATAGAAAGAGGTTCTTGAGACATATGTAGTCATAACAAATAAGAAATGTTTGTAGGCATGCTCAGAAGATCACAAACAACACAATCAGCAGTGATGTTGTAAAATTGGTATAGCAAGAATTTGTTGCTTACTGACACATGTATAACTGCTAGCAGGGTAGACCATCATCAGTCATGATTCATAACAATAAACAACAACTTGGTTAATCTGACAATAAAAATCCACAGCCTGATCAGTTCAGTCAGCATACATGGAGTTCAGGCTAAAAGGAGAAGTCCATATTACTTTTGAAACTGTGACCTTTGACCTGCACTACCTTATCTCTAGAAAAATGCATTCAGAAAGGAAAATTACATTATTCTCCTAAATTGTCATATAAAACATGATCATCATATATGGATGGAGTTCAGGTTATGGGGACAAAAAATGTACTCAGACTGATGTACTCTCCAGTAATTAAAACCCATTTGATGAGCCTGATCTATAGGTAAATGCCAAAGTAATTCTTTCTTTCACATAGTTCTTCTTTTGCAGACAATGTTCCACTTAATTCACAAGAGCAAACTAGAAAAAGATCACATGCCATGGTATTTCTATTTATACAATATATTATGACAACAGCTTGACCACCTGGTCTGGAGTCCTGGGAACAATGGCTTGGCAATCTCTATATTCATTGACAGGATTACAAATGGCATCATACATCAACTGGTAAGCCTGGCATATGAGGTCAGTAGATCTTTTCTTTACAGTTTCTCTGTAATGAAATGTAAACAAATTAATATCATTCAAAAAATTATTTTAATTGTTTGAGTTTTGTGCATGTACAGGATAAATCTACTAAAGATAACACATTGTATTTTTGTATTAAATATTTGAATGATTTTTCACCTTTAAAAATCAATTGAATGAATTTGACTTTTTGTTGGTCTCTATTAGTAAATCAAAATTGTGGCCAAATGCTTGGTTAATAAAATCCTGATATTTAATTTACTTTTCAAAAGAAACAAAAAATGTTATTTGTTAAAGTACACAGATTAACAGCAACAATTACAGTTAGATAATAAGCAAATAAACCTAATCTTCCTTATATAAGCTACTTACATGCATTTAGTTAGTAATAATTTGCCCTAAAAGATGGCACTTTTATGTTGAAAAATCTTCAGATTAGCCTTTTGTCAGCCCAAATCCATACCAGCAGACACAAAGTAGTGTTTTAAATGTGTGTGCCCTTGGGACATTTTTTTCAGTCTATGTGTCACAAATAAGTGACTACAGTACTTGCTGACCATAGTTAATCTGTTCCAGCATGTGTTTAGCAGCTAACATACATTTCCAAGTTTTAAGTGAGTGTTGGATTAATCATTTTCCTTAAAACAAAAAAAACTATTGGGATCAAATTTTTTTTCTCAGTATTTGAATTGTAGTGGTTTTCATTGATTGAGAAAAAATTATTATATTAAATGAGGAAAAAATCATGAATCCAAAAGAATTTTGATCACGAAAGTGTTCCAGTATACTAATGGTTCTTTGTTGAGGGGTTTACATTTATGTAGATGTATGTAAAGGTGACACAAGTGATACTAATGGTTCTTTGTTGAGGGGTTTACTTTTATGTAGGTGTATGTAAAGGTGACACACATGATACTAATGGTTCTTTGATGAGGTGTTTACATTTATGTAGATGTATGTAAAGGTGACACACATGATACTAATGGTTCTTTGTTGAGGTGTTTACATTTATGTAGATGTATGTAAAGGTGACACAAGTGATACTAATGGTTCTTTGTTGAGAGGTTTACTTTTATGTAGATGCATGTAAAGGTGACACACATGATACTAATGGTTCTTTGTTGAGGGGTTAACATTTATGTGGATGCATGTAAAGGTGACACACATGATCTAATGGTTCTTTGTTGAAGGGTTTACATTTATGTAGATGTATGTAAAGGTAACACAAGTGAATACTAATGGTTCTTTGTTGAGGTGTTTACATTTATGTAGATGTATGTAAAGGTAACACAAGTGAATACTAATGGTTCTTTGTTGAGGGGTTTACATTTATGTAGATGCATGTAAAGGTGACACAAGTTATACTAATGGTTGAGGGGTTTACATTTATGTAGATGTATGTAAAGGTAACATAAGTGAATACTAGTGGTTCTTTGTTGAGGGGATTACATTTATGTAGATGCATATAAAGGTGACACACATGATACTAATGGTTCTTTGTTGAGGGGTTTACATTTATGTAGTGATGCATGTAAAGGTGACACAAGTGATACTAATGGTTCTTTGTTGAGGGAATTACATTTATGTAGATGCATGTAAAGGTGACACACATGATACTAATGGTTCTTTGTTGAGGGGTTTACATTTATGTAGATGCATGTAAAGGTGACACACATGATACTAATGGTTCTTTGTTGAAGGGTTTACATTTATGTAGATGTATGTAAAGGTAACACAAGTGAATACTAATGGTTCTTTGTTGAGGGGTTTACATTTATGTAGATGTATGTAAAGGTGACACACATGATACTAATGGTTATTTGTTGAAGGGTTTACATTCATGTAGATGTATGTAAAGGTAACACAAGTGAATACTAATGGTTCTTTGTTGAGGTGTTTACATTTATGTAGATGTATGTAAAGGTAACACAAGTGAATACTAATGGTTCTTTGTTGAGGTGTTTACATTTATGTAGATGTATGTAAAGGTAACACAAGTGAATACTAATGGTTCTTTGTTGAGGGGTTTACATTTATGTAGATCCATGTAAAGGTGACACACATGATACTAATGGTTCTTTGTTGAAGGGTTTACATTTATGTAGATGTATGTAAAGGTAACACAAGTGAATACTAATGGTTCTTTGTTGAGGGGTTTACATTTATGTAGATCCATGTAAAGGTGACACACATGATACTAATGGTTCTTTGTTGAAGGGTTTACATTTATGTAGATGTATGTAAAGGTAACACAAGTGAATACTAATGGTTCTTTGTTGAGGGGTTTACATTTATGTAGATCCATGTAAAGGTGACACACATGATACTAATGGTTCTTTGTTGAGGTGTTTACATTTATGTAGATGTATGTAAAGGTAACACAAGTGAATACTAATGGTTCTTTGTTGAGGTGTTTACATTTATGTAGATGTATGTAAAGGTAACAGAAGTGAATACTAATGGTTCTTTGTTGAGGTGTTTACATTTATGTAGATGTATGTAAAGGTGACACAAGTGATACTAATGGTTCTTTGTTGAGGAGTTTACATTTATGTAGAAGCATATAAAGGTGACACAAGTGAATACTAATGATTCTTTGTTGAGGGGTTTACATTTATGTACATGCATGTAAAGGTGACACAAGTGAATGAAAAGCTAAGAATAATCTCTGAAGGGCAAGTAATATTAGATAAGTAATTATGTTATATGTGTCCTTTATTTTGACTATTTATATAAATAAATATTGCAATTATTGACACTGGTATATGAAAGGAGGCCAAAATCAACATAATGGAATATTTTCCCAGTAATAAGATGAAGACATCACTTTACTTTCTATTATCAGTTTGTGTTTCTATACAATGAGTGGAGTGTCTATTTATTCCAAAATAGATTGTACTGGACAATCAAGTTGGATCATCAATGTAACATACCAATGACAACAGAAGCAAACATCCATCATTCAAATTTAATATCGATTTTCATGATCCTACACAACAGTAGCAATAGCACATAGCATTACCTATGTTCATCTGTTTAACACTTCTTGAATAACATTTGCATTAGATTATTTCAGACATTAGTGAACAAATTTAAAGTAAATTCAGTTTCAAAGTTAATAACATTCTAATTAAAATCAAGATCTCTGACATAATAGAAATATGACAGATTTGATAACATTTAAATTCACCAACCAAATTACAGCTCTGACATTTTAAAAGTGAAAAACATAAAATGTCTAATGATAGTGCTCCCTAATACAAAATGTAAATGTTTATTTGATAAATTGCTAGAAATAATCAGACAGGGGAATTCCCAAGATCACTAGAACATGATCCTTATCAATACCTTCATATGTACTAGAAATAAATGGACAGGGAATTCCCAAGGTCATCAGAACATGATATTTTATTAATACATTTATATGTACTAGAAATATGCAGACAGGGAATTTGCAAGGTCACCAGAATATTATCCTTATAAGTGCATTCATATATGCTAGAAGTAAGTGAACATGGAATTCCTAAGGTCACTAGAATATGATTTTTTTATCAATGCATATCTAATAGAAATAAATGGACAGGGAATTTCCAAGATCACCAGAATATGATAACAAATATCTAATAGAAATAAGCAGACAGTGAATTCCCAAGGACACCAACATGATGTTTTTATCAGTGTCTGTCATATCTACTTAAATATAAGTATATCTAGATTTTAATAATTCTGATGAATATAACAAATATTGTAAATTCTGTTATCTTAAATATGTAACAACCTTCTCTCGATTTCTTTTTCTGTTTTTAAAGAGCTACATGCAGTTTTAGAATGGTCACATAAAAGGGTGTGATTAAAATGAATGAATGGATGAATGAAGTTGCATCTATTTTTACCAAAGTTTAAAACAAAGAGTTACAAGTCAATGTATCCAATTAATAAGATCCATTGTGCAAAAATTCTCCTTACTTACCTGTTTCTAGAACTAAGGATAATACTACACTGTGGAAGAACCAAACTGTCAGGACTTGCCAAATAACTATCAAACTTATTCTGAAATAAAGAAGAAAGCATTTCAAGCAGTTGTATTATATATGAGTTATTAATCTTTATTACATGGTCAGGCTAGCTGAAGCTAGTTAGACAACATTATGGCTTATGTATAAAAATAGCTAAACATGTGCTGCTTGAGTACACATCCTTCTACTTCTATTTGGTAGAAATTTGATGTACTTAGTACCTGAATCATAAAAAAATCATACACTGTCTGCTCTGTGCAAAGAAAGCTTAGGTCACTTGGGAAGGTTTACAGTCTCTATAGGCATTTGGAAAGGCTTTAAATTTTCATTCACAAATGGCATTTAGGAAAGGTTTTAAACAGTTCACAGAGAATAATCTTTCATACCCATTTGGCATCAAGGAAAGATTATAATCTTTTTGATCCCATTTGGCATATGGGAAATGCTTTAGGTTTTCATTTGGCATTTAGGAAGGTTTCAAATAGTTCACAGTGAATAATGTTGTTGTTGTTATAGGGCTTAATGCCATTATTCAGCAAAATATAGGCTATACATGGTGGCCAGTAATACTGGTGGAGTTAGAACTCAGGAAAGACAATGAATAATATTTCAATCCCATTTGGAATTCATAAAAGGCTCTAATCTTTTGATCCCATTTGGCATATAGAAAATGCTTTAAATTTTCAATCCAATTTAGCAAAGATTAAAAGCTCCAATACTGCCATTTTCCATAAAGTTCACAATTCTTCCAATCTGTCCAAAGTTAGATTCTATCTAATTTTAATGGCACCCAACAATGTTTGGGACCAATATCTTTCAATACTCATTAATATTTAGATGATTTGGCATATATGAATTTTTGCATGTAACAGTGGGGCTTAAGCTCTGGATCTCATTTAGAAGAGGTTTTCTGTTTTAAGATCCATTAGGCCCATTTAAGCATTTAAGCCCAGTGGGCATTTTGGAAAGGAATTAAGCCTTTAATAACATTAGGATTTTTGAGCAAAGCATTACAGCTTCAGGCCCTTTGGTATTTGAAACAGAATTTGTGCCATCAATTACAGTTTTATACCATGATCTGACACATGCAAACAGATGATTGCATGTGATTTCATTAACAACACAACCAATGATTTCCTTTCTCAAAAATAACCCACTGATTCATAATACTATAGTAGGGGAAACAAAACATTAGTTTTTGGACATCAAGTTCTGGGATGCTGTTTGATAATTCTATATGACATGGTATAATCATTTTCTTTAACTTTCCGTCTTACAAAAATTTTAAGAAAAAAAGGAAGAGTACCAAGAACTGCAAACTGTAGGTTCAAGCCATGTTGAATGTGTAATGTAAAAACTAGAATTACTTAGGAGATTGTTAACCAATGGGTATAATTGACCAAGATTTATTATAAAGGTATACAGTCAAAAGTTATTGTTATTTTCTTATTAGATCTACTATAACTGTGATCTCTAGATCCCAAAATCTAATGCTTTCTTTATTAATTCAAGTGCAAGACATCCACACAGTTTGGTCAAGGAAATAACTCCAGAATAAAAGTCATTCTGCTAACTTTTTTTTTACCTTGACCTTTTTGCTTTTGATACCTTAATCAACAGATTAGTATGCACAAATCATATCATATTTCAATCACAGTGATGCTGACCTTTGATCTTTCAACTTCTAAATCAATAGGCTCTTTTTTTGTTCCAAGAGCAAGTCAAACACAAACAATGGTCTAAGTTTGCAATGTAGAACTAGTTGTTTTTGTGTACAAACTATTTTCCACCTTGTAATAGTGAACTTGACCTCTGACATTTTGATCTTAATATTGTTAGGCTTCTCCCTCAGCCTAAATGCAAGCTACCTACAAAGTCTAGTCAAGGCATACCATACAGAATGAGTGCAAAATGAAATGGACAGATAGCTAACCTTCCACAAGCTGGACAGCATCATAGCATAACACATTCTGCCAAAATGGAAGACCTTAAGAATAGTATAAAATTTGAAATCTATAACACTGGGAAATAACACTAACTAGGTATTAAAAGAATTATTTTAAAATTTCTAACCAAATTAAACTTATTTTAGAATGTTCTGATGACTAATTTCCTCACAATACCATGTCTAACCAAAAAACTAATTTTATTGTTACAAAAAAAATCAAAAGATGATGATGATGACTAATGAAATTTGTAATCTTATGTTTAATATTATTATAAAGGATAAAAAAATAGATAGAATTTGTATTTTAATGGTCAAAAAAATGTGACAAGCTGGGGCTGAAGAATGCACTGTAACATGAATATGAGGTCAATGTGCTACTATCTAAATAAATGTCTCTTTCACAGTAATGTTTTAGCTTTAAAAAGATCCTTCACTAAGTATGTACATTTCTTTATTTCTGCTACCTAACTCTGGAATTGTTAATTTGCTAAAACTGCTCCAGTGCTTAAAATACTAGCTATACATGTAAATTATCAGATGTATTGCTACTGACCATGGCAGACTTCACAGTAAGAGCGTCCATTCCCTCAAGAGATGACAAAGGACCCTGAAATGAGCTTTAATGAGTTAAATTAATTCAAAATTGAACAAAAATATTCAAAAGAATAGGGAAGATTACATAAACAAACTGGATAGTGCCTATTCTTATCAATTGAATGCAAGGATTGTTATTGTAAATTTTACAATCACTGTGCTTCGTTATCTTTTCCTCTAAAATGTAAAAACTTTTTATAGGGTAATACTTTTCAAATCCATTTGTCAAAGTGAATTTAACTTTTAAGTCTGTACACTCAGGTATCAATAAATATTCAAGTATTTTACAACAGGAAAATGAAACAAATAGTTGACCCATTTAATTTAGCAACATCAACATTTAGGACTATATACAGTGTTGTGCCTTGAGCAAGCCAAGGGGGACAATTCCCCCTAAATTTAACAAACCGATATCTTTCTCATTACTGGTGGGTGGTGGGAGAGGTATATATCTCAACCAAGATACAACACTGTATCTATACTTAAAAATCTTATTATTTCAACTATCAGGAAAGCAACAAGTAAATTTTATAACAACCCACAAATGTTCTTAAATTACTCGTTTAGGTTGGTGCTGTTGAATTGTTGCATAGGTTTGAGCCAGTCCCACTCTGTTGAGTACAAATGCTGCCTGTTCATTCACCAAGGTGTCTATGTGGGCCTCCACCTGCAAAAAGAAATGAAAATAAAAATGACAGAGTGCATGTTTGTGTATGTGCAGAACTATACCATACTGGGGTACAGTAAAATATTTTGTACCACAGTATAATGCAGTATTTCTGAATGTACCACAATCACTACAGTATTTAACAATTCCACAATCACTTAGGTATATAACAATTACATTAGAGACAAACAATTATTATTCCTGGTCCTGGGGACATAGATTTGTCTTTTAAATAGCCGTCTTTTAATAGCTGGAAAATATCTTACTTTGATTTAAATCAAAATAACCTCATATATATGTACATATCAGAAAAAATTATTATATTGAGATAAAGGAAAATAGAGGGCCTGTAAACATAAAATACAAACTCAATGAATGATGGAATATTTAGTATTATGCAAAATTCAAATAGAAAACAACTGCCCTCCAAAAATCTAGAGCTGATTCTCAGTCTTACAAATGAATACATGTTGTGAAGACATTAATAGATGCTAGTAAATAACTATGAAAGTAAAATTACATTTATTTTAATCTGAAAATTTTCTACAAGTTGGTTCTGGATGAATATCTTTCATACCATCTTTGCCACCAAGCAATTAAAGGTTCATAAAATACAATTATATTTGTAATTCAAACCTACATTTTTGACCAACATATCTATTTTGTACAAACATTAAAAATATTTGGATTTACTTTTATTATCAAACATAAAACCTACTTTTAATATCATTTTATTGATATCAAGATTACCTGCTTACCAGTCTGACAACAATTATCAATGTACTGGTACAATGAAACAGTACTGTTGTAATACCACTGGAAAAAGTTACTCTGATAAACCCATATACTGGTAATACTGACCCCCTAACATGCACACACAATTGCACACACAGACACACACACACACACACACATACACACACACATATGCATATATGTCTGGTCCTTGAGCTAATGCCTTTTTATCACAAACAATTTATTACGTCAAACAATACTGTCCCCCCTAACATGCACACACAATCACACACACACACACACACACACACACACACACACACACACACAGATATGTCTGGCCCTTGAGCTAATGCCTTTTTATCACAAACAATTTATTATGTCAAACAATACTGCCCCCCCTAACATGCACACACACACACACACACACACACACACACACACACACACACACACACACACACACAGATATGTCTGGCCCTTGAGCTAATGCTTTTTTATCACAAACAATTTATTATGTCAAACAATTTTTCTACATATGTAATTGGTCAATCATAAAGATATAATGATATAAATCCAAAATATTTTTGTCAACAAATTATTCTATCAGGACATAAGAAACCCATCAAGGTCATAACTCAATTATGTAACTTACAAATGAAATGAACATGACAACTGGTAAATAAATACACAACTGGGTACAACAAAATGATGGATTACCTCCACTTCAAAAGTTATATTAGAAGGATAGATTTTAATTAATGTTAGTTTGTCATTCATTCTATATAATTATTTTTAAGTCTATGGTTGTAACTGACACAACTAGCAAGCTGTTAAAAAAACATCTACACAGCCAACAGTGGCAGGAAAAACATCTGAAACACACTTATGATAAAATTGTGGCCAAAAGCATGTGTTTTTTATGAATTTTTGCTCCATGCCTACTATGTTGAAGTCATAAAAATATACAATCATTAAATCTGACTATGACCTTTCTGACAGCTGTAAAGTTACTATGCCAACATCAAAAATAAAGTTTCATTTCCCTCTCTTAAAAAGTATTAGAGGAAAGTGAAGAAATGGGGTTAAAATATCATTGACTGAAGATAAATCTTTGACTGTAATAAGGAGATAAATCAGACTGAAAAACATAATGACCAGGGTTCATCCCTGTACCTCAAATCTGCTTTATGATATAAAGTAGGAACAAAAGAAACCTTGAAATATTAACCTGTGACACTAACCTTGTGGACAAGGCCTCAAACATCTTTTGGTGACAATAAACAAGTATACCAAGCTTTAGCCATTTATCTTAAACCCCTGTTCATGTTAGAAAGCAGAAGGGTAAATGTAACTGAAAATGAAATTACTGACCTGTAACCTTGACCTTAAAGATAGGTCCCCAATGTGTTATGTGACACAATTTTTAGTGATGATGTTAAGTTATACAAAGTTTCTTCCCTAACGATCTATAAATTATAGTGGAATGGAAAGTGTTAAAGAAATATTTAACATATATCAATATAACATTGACCTTGAAGATTAGATTCCCAATGTGGTATACAACACTCTTACTAATGATGTATGCATACAAGGTAGTATGTTTTAATAGCTCAAGCTGGAAGGTATAAGATATGACATACAAGTGTACCATGTTTCTTTCCTTTCCTGCAAAAAGCTTTAAATTTATAGGGCAGAACAGAAAGTGTGATGGAAACAAAATATTGAACCCTACTTTGAATTTGAAGACATTGTCCCCTATTTGGTTTGCTACACACAGTCTAAAAATGATGTACATGCTTACAAAGTTCCATCTTTCAATCTCAAATGGCACTGAAGTTAAAGTGTGGAACAGAAAGTGTGATGGAAATAATAAAAACTGTGTTATGATCATAACCTTCAAGATAAGAACCAAGCATGGTAGATAGCTACAGGCCTTTAATGTGTCCTGCTGAATCTGAGTTTTCAGGTATTTAATTACAGACAGAGAGACAGACAGACAGACAGACAGACAGACAGACACATGATGAGTGGATAAAAAGAATAACTAAAAATACTGAAGAAGATTACTCTAACAAATCCAATTTCCAGAGTTACCTAACTTTCACGTTTTATGCCTGACAGGATCAATCCCACAACAGTAGAGATGTAATAATTCATTGATACATACAGGAGGCAAGAAATTTATTTCTGCTGCTGCATGTATTGGCTGAAGTCAGTAATTTTGATTCATGAATTTCATAAAATCAAGGACAATCTAAAAATTTATGATGCTTAATATTGATGCATAAAGAAATAAAAAAGTAAAATAGTTTTAAAAAAGCTGACTGTTTCTAAGCTGTTTTCCTATGAACACATACTTGTTGATAATCACATTAATAATAAATAATAAATATATTCAAATAATAAATAGTAAATATATCCAAATAATTAATAGGTGATAAAAGAGTGGTACTGTGAGGAGAATGTTGTGTTGTTTCAAAAAGTTTTTCTGTCTTTTCACGAAGTCATTTGCCATACTTACAGACACTAAAATCTGCTGCATTGTAATGTGTATCATATCACAACTTCAATGCTGCAATGAACACTGTGTAGACGTCTCAATGTGTAAGTCTACAACAACAAAACAACCAATCACCTTAAATATGATTCCCAGGCTATACAACCATTATTTAATGCTTTTGTGTCATTAGGGAATGCATGTACAAAAGAATACTGATAAACAAATTTTAGCTAACTGTACTGAAATTTGGGAAATATTACATTCATGACCTAAAGATGCAAATATCAACAAATTACATTGCTGAAGAAGGTTTTAGAGTTATTGCCATTTATATTTTGCTGCTTAATTTAGTTTATGACACAATCTTGTTAGCAAAACCTGTCCCACAGATGATGTGGAATTTCCATGAAACAGGGTAAATTTCTTCATCACCTGGCAAAGCACTTTTCTATGCTACTATTTATGTGAGCCAACTGATCCCCATTGCCCTAATTTGACAGAAGAAATGTGAGAAGAATAATCATAAGCATAAGCCAGGAAACAAACTTCCTTGACTAGTCCGATTATATGATATATTCTATAAGTCTCATGCAGGTAAGTAAGGTCACCTGGGCCTGTAACATTTCTTGTCTGGTGTCTGTGAATTCATACAGAGCTACAGCTGACTGCATGAGATACAGACAGTTCACCATGTAGGCTGCCATGTCCACTGTGTTAAGACGGCTTGCTGACACTGAACACATCTGGATCAGGGGGTCTAACACACTGGTCAGGATCTGAAATGTAAAGATGTTAGATGAACTTAAGAAGTTTAATGCAATGGCAACGTCAGAATCTGATGTGAATTTAGAATACTGTGATTTCATTTCTTTTCTTCTTGCATTATCTTACATGATTCTGCATGAAATGGGCTTTTTAGTCAGTTCTTTAATTTGTTAAATGTAAATGGAGGTCCATCATCACAGACTGATCAGCATTCACTATGCTCTGAATTTGTGGCTTGTATCAAACATAAAATCATGAAAACTTTGTACCCCACAAATAAAAGTTCAATCTCAGTATTAAAATTTTGCATGTTTATAGGCTTAAGTGTAAAACCATGTATCTTTTGGCATGTTTTGAGTGTGGAAAAAAATTTGCTGGATAAAATAGGGAGGGTCTTGGAATTCATGGGAGAAAATGGTGGACTTAACACTGAGTTTCTCCTAATCCATTCACATTTTTCTTTGTCACCAACAAAAGATGTCATAAAGGAAAATGGACAATATGCATAGCTGCCAACCCCAGAGTACAAAAATAATGACTGGTTACGACAAAAATACCGATTTTCAGGAACCAAACACTGATTTTTAAAACTTTAATGTATATGTATCTATTTACAATAGCTACAACCATCAGTACAAACTCACACGCATACAAATGCTGTTTTATAAAAGCCTTGTTTTTTCAATCATCTATTCCACTGTATAATCTTTCACTGATGATCTGAAATCTGTGCAATTTTCTTAACTGTTTTTGTTCTAGCACACAATTAATCCTTTGTGATTCTACTGTCTGGAAACAGTGTATGCAATAAAGCAAGCACTACTAGCAATTAAAAGAGGAAGGTTAATTTCTGAAACAAATTTAGTAAGATGAATTTCCAATCGAATTTTATCAAGGTTCTCTCTGGCATTTGTAAACGAAAGTTCAGGCTCTGATGTTAATAATGAAGCAGAAAGTTGATATTTATTAACGTTTTCATGCTGTTTTATGTATAGGAACCTGATTGCCTATTAGCGATCACAATTACATAATTTGCAAAATGCCAAGTTTTCTCCGTCTTTAGAGGGATTTACAAATGAAAACATGATGGCATAATTGTCCTTCTAGTTCTGTTGTCTTCTCTTTGCTGATGAAAATTATGCATCTTTTTCTTTCCTTTTCAACATGACTAAATGCTGAGTACTACGAGATAGTGATAGCAGCAACCACTTTGCTAAATCCAATATTGTGGTTAAGACTGGCATGGCAGTCTAGATTTCAAAGGAACCAATCATATTTTAGAACTCTATATCCCTGTATACATGCAAAACATGCACCCTAAGAATACAGAAAAACCAAAGACAGAAAATTGCAAGGAGATTTTTATTTTATTTTTTTTTAATTAAAAAAATAGGATTTTTAACCACCAAAATGTACATGTGTATTCAGGTCCAAAATAAGGGACAAATACAAGAAAAATGGGACATTCTATGGCACACTAAAATGCATTAAGACACTGTGATGAATTTTAAATGGTATTCCAAAATTTTTTAATAGTTTTCCCAACCTCATAAATTTCAAGAAACTAAAATCATATCTTTTTCATACAACAGGGTTCAAAATTCACCCTTGTCTGATCACCAATCATTAATATGTTCAAATGCACAATTTGGTTTTAGCTAGTGAAATAAACCAAGACAGATAAAAACAAAAATTGAAATATATTGACATATATATATATATATATATATATATATATATATATATATATATATATATATATATATATATATATATATATATGTATATATATATATATATATATATATATATATATATATATATATATATATATATATATATATATATATATATATATATTCCATCTGGTCATGGAAGAAACTGTAAAGAATAATTAAATTCATACTGAAATCCCAGGATATATAACCAACTGTGTTCCCAGTCATGAAGAAGTTCACTTTTTGGCACTAATATGACTGTCAAGTGTCTCACTGGAGAGGACCTGATTACATGAGAATTAATTGGCTAGAGCATATTACAAATGTCTGCCCCTAAAGGAAACCATGGTTTATTTTGTGAGATGCAAGGTTTGCATCTTTTGCATTTTTAAGCCCAATAAATAGCATGATGTTTTTTGGCATTTTAAATATTATATAATACATATGAAAGTCTTCACTAGATACCAATTTTATGTGAATGTTGTAGCTGTAACCCCTTGGAATTTATTAAATATCAGATTCCTATGCTATGATGGAAAAGTGCTTAACCAGAATTTACCATAAATTTTATAGTACTAGCTTTCTGAAGACTGTTCTAACTGGGTCAAGCAATTCTTTAACTTAAATGAGCCCCCTGAGCAAGTGAACACTTCTGGTTGGTACCACAGCTCAAAAGCCAATATATACTATGGACTCTGGGTTGGAGTAAGCCATACACTATAGACTATGGGACATGGATGTGGTTGAAATCATGGTCCTTTGCTATAAAGCCTCTCAGAATAAAACTGTCTGCCCTCTACTAAGGATATAGTTATGAATGGTAAATTTTGTACCACAATAACCATATTTACTCATTTCTAAAAAATTTCCAACTGCATAGATCCTGATCTGCCAATGCATAAATTACATAAGCAAATTTGGTCTGTGAAGTTTCTTGGAAGTAAGCAGTAGAACAAACAACATAAATTCTCATCTGCCAGTGCATTATGTGATGGCAGATCAGGGTAAATGTTCTTATGCTGTTGGACATGACTTATAAGAAAGTAAATACGGTACTAGTTAATTTGTTTTACTTGATTATAGTTCCTGGCTGATTACAAGCAATTAAAATGCAATTCACAACATTAAATTCCAAATTTTATTTGTGCCTTAATGTACAGTGTATCTCATTCATGACAAGAGTCTGCTTGTAATACAAATCAATATAATGTGGCTTCAATTAAAGCACAAAACATTTTAAAAGTTCCAAAATGCCACTTATAATGATAGAATTCTAAAGAAAGTGTGATGATACTTTCCTATTGTGAGTGAGGATCATCGTGTCTTATCAAATGAAAGAACTTATTACATATTTCTTATTCTAAAAATTATGCTATGTCAATCTAGTATTTGATGAATTTAGCACTTGTGTGATGGTTTTGCTTGAGATGAGAGAATGCCCAAGCAGCGGCTTTGCTTACACGGACCAAGGATCAAGGTAAACCAAGGTAAATCTAACACTGCATAATAAAACCTTTCATCGCAATACCTATGCCATGTCAGCTAAATACCACAAAACCACTTTTTGGGTTCGTATATCAAGAAATACAAGAATATTATCCCTATTTCAGCCTACTTTTTGCAAATGTTGTAAAGTAATTGTTAAAAGTTAATTCATGACAGACAGCATCAAAAGTAAATTTTTATGTCACATAGGCATCAATATTTTTAAAAGCTTATCAAGGACTTTCAATGCTCTACAAGAACAAAGTTATATTTGTAATTTTTTCAAGACCTATTATATGTTGTAGAGATACTAAACCTGTTTGAAGTCTTGCCTCTTGTCATCTATTGTGACCACTGAGGAGTCATGACAAGTTAAGACTTCCTTCAGAAGGTCTAACGTTTGGATCAGTGACACTGTGGCCCCAAGGTCTGGAGGAGGCAGCTCCACCTGATGGAAAGGCAAAAATAATTACAGCAAAATTATAATCTGACAAACAATCCAACTATTTCAAGCTGATCATGCAAATTTTAACTGTTAATTCAAATGGTCATGATGACAAAGATGGCAAAAGAATGAGATCTCATTTGGCTGAAAACTGCAAAGCAGGATCTCAGCAGTGACAATGACCAATGTCAACACCAAAACTGATAAAGCAGTACATCAATACATAAATACACAAAACTCCATGTATTTCATTCCTAACTGGCTGAAAGAATTAGTCTGATTTGCCCTAGTGATAAATCCAAGTTGTTGGCTGATATTCATATGCCATCTCAAATAAGTTCTCTCCCCTGACCTGAAACAAAACCCCAATGTTGTTTTATATTTATTAACTCAAGCTCTTTTATGCTTACTAAATATTGTTTTTGCTAAACAGCATGAATGTTACAGGTATATGAAATGATATAAAAGATTAATTTCAAAAAAAGTCATGAAATTATCTTTATAAAAACATTCTGTAAACTAATGGCTTGAAATAAATGTTAATTGCTGTAGCAGAGATGCTCCAAAAGAAGAGTATTAACAACAGTTAATAATAACTTTCTAGTAATTTTTTATACAGTATGCAATTAATTTCCTTTTACAGAAAAACTTGTGTGCTGATTATTAAAGCAATCATTATATGTATATACTTATGTGGAGAGAGAGAGTGTACAAGACCACTGCTTACACACACATACTGAGTACTGCAATAGGCTGGATATACAACATTAGTCTAGTGTTATTAAAGTACATTTATGGTATTAAAGTACATTTATGGTATTAAAGTACATTTTATGGTATTAAAGTAATTTTATGATAATAAAGTACATTTATGGTATTAAAATACATTTTATGGTATTAAAGTACATTTTATGGTGTTAAAGTACATTTTATGGTATTAAATTACATGTATGGTATAAAAGTACATTTTATGGTATTAAAGGACATTTTATGGATTATGGTGTTAAAGTTCATTTATGGTATTAAAATACATTTTATGGTATTAAAGTACATTTATGGTGTTAAAGTACATTTATCGTATTAAAGTACATTTTATGTTGTTAAAGTATATTTTATGGTCTTAAAATACATTTTATGGTGTTAAAGTACATTTTATGGTCTTAAAGTACATTTTATGGTATTAAAGTATATTTTATGGTATTAAAGTACATTTATGGTGTTAAAGTACATTTTATGGTGTTGTGTTAAAGTACATTTTATGGTATTAAAGTACATTTTATGGTGTTAAAGTACATTTTATGGTATTAAAGATTAAAGTAATTTCATGGTGTTAAAATACATTTTTTGGTGTTAAAGTACATTTTATGGTATTAAAGTACATTTTATGGTATTAAATTACATTTTATGGTGTTGTGTTACAGTATATTTTATGGTGTTAAAGTACATTTTATGGTGTTAAAGTACATTTTATGGTATTAAAGATTAAAGTACATTTCATGGTGTTAAAATACATTTTTTGGTGTTAAAGTACATTTTTTGGTGTTAAAGTACATTTTAGGGTGTTAAAGTACATTTTATAAAGTACATTTTATGTAGTTAAAGTACATTTTATGGTATTAAAGTACATTTTATGATATTAAAATACATTTCATGGTATTAAAGTACATTTTATGGTGTTAAAGTACATTTTATGGTGTTGTGTTAAAGTACATTTTATGGTGCTAAAGTACATTTTATGGTGTTAAAGTACATTTTATAAAGTACATTTTATGGTGTTAAAGTACATTTCATGGTGTTACATTTTATAGTGTTAAAGTACATTTTATGGTGTTAAAGTACATTTTATGGTATTAAAGTACATTTATGGTATTAAGGTACATTTATTATATTAAAGTACATTTTATGGTATTAAAGTACATTTTATGGTATTAAAGTACATTTATGGTATTAAAGTACATTTTATGGTATTAAAGTACATTTTGTGGTATTAAAGTACATTTTATGGTATTAGAGTTCATTTATGGTGTTAAAGTACATTTTATGGTATCAAAGTACATTTTATGGTATTAAAGTACATTTCATGGTGTTGTGTTAAAGTACATTTCATGGTGATAAAATACATTTTATGGTGTTAAAGTACATTTTATGGTGTTAAAGTACATTTTATAGTATTAAAGTACATTTTATGGTGTTGTGTTAAAGTACATTTTATGGTGTTAAAGTACATTATATGGTGTTAAAGTACATTTCATGGTGTTACATTTTATGGTGTTAAAGTACATTTTATGGTGTGAAAGTACATTTTATGGTATTAAAGTACATTTCATGGTGTTAAAATACATTTTATGGTGTTAAAGTACATTTTATGGTGTAAAGTACATTTTATGGTATTAAAGTACATTTTATGGTGTTAAAATACATTTTATGGTGTTAAAGTACATTTTATGGTATTAAAGTACATTTTATGGTATTAAAGTACATTTACTGTATTTCTAATTTTTGTGATGGAATTTTACTTACAACAAGAACTAATTATGTCACACTTATATAAAGAAAACAAGGCAAAGATTTTTTTTATTGCTGTAAGCAATGAAACTAAACAATATCTAATGATAATTAGATCTAACTCCCATCCATGTAATTTATGTACAAACATAATATTTCATTTTTGTTTGTTCAAAATCAGACAATTTATTCTCAATAAAAACATGTCAATTTACAGTAAAACATTTAATATGGTGTAGTTTTTCTAGAAAAAGATCAAGATGTAAATGTAATCAAACACAGAAGCACATTCTCTCCATAATCTCAAAAAATAAAACTTTTAATATTTACAGTATTTTTTAAAACCAAAATGTTCCTGAAACTTTCTCTGTTTGCTTTACCTTATCCAGAAGTTTATTTGCATGACAGTTGAGGCTGTTGAAAAACATGCGATGACTTAGGTCCTGAATTTCTGAGATTGTTTCTAAAAGGGCGGCATCGGAGCTAATTATCTGACTAAAAAGGAAAAGTTCAGCAAATATTAATTGAGACCAATGACAAAATTCTTTCATTCTTTAATATTTACTGCCTGTAACATTAAACTAAGTAAATATAGATGCAAATCAGCATAAAATAAACCTGGCACTCTATGAAAAGATAAACTATCATTAAAAAACAATTCTGATGACTTACTGAATAAAACTGCAATGCTATTATGTAAATATCATTAGAGACACAAGATGATAAAATTGGCCATGAGGAAGAGCAGACTGTAATACTTTATTCTTATTATCAACTTATTCAGAAATTAATGTAGTTGAATGACTCTAAACACCTAACTCTAAACTGTATGGAAAACTAAATTGTTGATAATTATCAGAAAATCTTTCTAAAACCAAACAATGTATCCATTCCACCAAATGCAGAACAATGAATTCCTTTAACATTTTGGCTAAAGCAATAACCATACACATTAGGCTTCCTCATAAACAACCTGTATGTTTCTTCTCTTTTCATCTCCATTTTCCACCTACTTACAGTTTTTTTTCCACATATTTACAGTCTATTTTTCACCTATTTACAATCTATTTGCTGGTTTCTTGTTATGAACATTTGTTTTATACAATGAGAAATTATATTCTATGTACCAGATTATCATTATGTTGCTAATGACTTTTCCTGTGGTCAAACAGAAAGCTCCTGTAAAATTTTTATCACAATACATTATGATTTTCCAGAATTCTGTCTTTATATAGCAAAGAGAATTTTTAACATAAGCTTGTAATACTGTATATACTTGCCTATAAGTCAAGACCAACTGCAAACTGCATGGACCCAGATCTGCCATCAAATAATGTGCTGGCATATCTAGGTTCATGCAGTTTGTTATGAGTAGTCAGTACAACAAACAATGCAGATGCCGATCTGTATGTGTATTATGCTAAGACATATCAGGCTCTATGTTGTTTGCAGTTTGCATTGACTTATAAGTGAGTACATATGGTAATTGTCCAAAATCCGGAATGGTTGGCATTTCTGTAATCTAAGCACTGACAATTAACCACTTTTGCTAGAAAATTATAACTCTATCATGCCACTGTTATCAAGGCAAAGACAAATATGCATTTCATCTCAAATCTGTGTACCTGAACCTATTTGGTGACCAGGTATTGAATAGTTTAAACATCTTGTGTTAGTTGAATTATTCCATGACATATCCTCATGCATTTTATTATATCTTTACCCCTTACCCCACTTAACCCTTCCAAGTCCAACCGTCAACCACTACTTCTGGACCATGAAAAGGGGTTGTAATCTAAAAAATTGGTTATATATACACCACTCCCTCGATAACTCGCGGACATTGGGGTCCAAAAACATCAACCGCGATATAAGCGAGGGCGCGAGTTATCGAGGGACCTATAACAAACAACAAATATAACAATGGGATCGACGCATAGGGAAAAGGGTGTGGGGTGGCTTGGCATGTTGAATACTCAATTAATAATCGCTCTAAGATTAGCAGTTGATAAATATCTTTTCATATCTTTGTTTAGTTTTTCCTCACAGAGCAAAATTAATTTCAGGATAACTTACAGTATATTGAGGAAATCATCTAAACATTATTCCTCCTGGTTTCCATTTGCTTAGCACATGTATTTCACACGTTGTGTATTACGTCACTTATTTTTGTGGTGAATGGTATACATTTTAATTTTATTGTTTGATCCAAAGTAGATTGGGTTTTTTTTCAAATACAAAAGATCGACACATTTCGAAAAAACTGTCGATCGAACGATGTGTAGATTTTTATTGCGGTAGAAGTAAAATGGAAGAAAAAAAAATTCACAAGTTTTAACCATTACCAACATGAATTTAATGGGTCTAAAAAATTTAAAACGACATAAATTAGAACATGATAACACTTGCGGTTTGTGACACGTTTGAGAAATATCACTTCACATTTTGAAAAAAAATGCAAATTTCACAATATGGATTCTATCTTTACAGGCAATACCGTATTTTTCGCCCTATAAGTCGCTCCTCCGCACTTACCAATATCACGTCTTTGATACCACCCGCCATTGCATTCGACTTGGTAATTTCCAACTTCGTGTAAGAAATATTAAACAATTGTTTAAGAGTTATATAAAAGTCAGTATTACAATAGACTTTGACTTTGCCTTGAGTCGTATTTTGAATTGTTGAAAGTCCATGACCTGCAGCACGCTGTTCCACAATCCATTTTCGTAGATTCTCCTCGAGAACTGGCCAACTTGCTTTGCCACTACCATTTCCCTTCTTGTTTTTTTTTTTATTGACCTTAACTCGTCTTCTTTTTTACGCCAGTCACGCACAATCTTCTCACTTACGTTGAATTTTCTTTCTGCTGCACGATTTGTGTTTTCTTTCGCAATTGCTACAACGTTTAACTTAAATTCTGCATCATATTTTTTCTAGTTGTTGGTGCCATGATAAATGGCACGAATTTAATTTAAAACAAAACTTATTGACTTACGCTAATATAACAATTTTAAATCATACAACGTTATTGTGAAACTATATTTTATTAATGCTCCACTGTATTTATATATCGGTCATTTCCACAACCCAAGCAAACTTCAAAGGCACTTTATACGCTACAGTGATTTTAATACCTTAACGAAGACATAGCGAATTCACCTAACTATTTAAACTGTTCACCATCCTTCCAGTTATTTTTTTTAATTAATTACCGGTACTTTGAAGTTCTCTCCATGAAGCCAGTCTTGGCTTAATCCAGAGTTTAAAACTAGAGCAATCATCAGAGGAAATATTCATGCTGGTTTTTTTTTTATAACCAGCCATTGCGAAACCAACCGAAAAAATGATTGTGTGTTTTTATAAACTACTATTAAAGTAAATTATGAAGCGCTAACAGGTCTCGGAAACGCTTTACAGTGATACAATTCGTTATTTAAAACAACAAAATAATCCCAGTTCTGCATGCGGTATTTATTTGAGTACATCAAAAGAACATGACCCAATCGCTGGGCGGCAAGTTCAAAGGACTTTGACTAGCAGCTTGGGTGGGAAAATGTGCTGAAATTTACAACAACTGAATTTAGAGACCGAAAGATTCTAAGATGTACATGCCGAATAATAAAGGAAATACAATGGCAATCATTATTTCAGTATTTTTTTATTTATTAATAACAAAAATTTAGCACATATATAACTAAATATTATTTGATTATTTAATTTGATAATCTTATAGTCTAATACTTACGTGTACCATATGTAAGTTTCCAGCAATTGGCTTGCCCGTATACCGGCAGATGCATTTTGCTAAAGCACAGCATCACTGCGCATCAGTCACAGTCGTTAAAAAAAATTATTTATCGTATAAGTCGCTCCTGCATATAAGTCGCACACGTCATTTTTAAGGAAAAAGAAACGAAAAAAAGTAGCGACCTATGCCCCGGAAAATACGGTAATCACCATTTTCGATGATAAAAAAGAACTATGTATCAAGGTTAAATTTGCCAATTTACAATTTCTTATCACGACTTTTTTCATGTTTAACACATTTTAAAATATATTTTCATTGGAAAAAAAATCGGGAGCCATGCCGGACACCACATTATAAGCGGGTTCGCGAGTTATCCGGGCGCGAGTTATCGAGGGAGTGGTGTATATTATTTGTCCTCCTGTTATTTACTGCATATAGAAAGTTTGATCAGAAAATTGAAAAAAATGTTACTGTAATTGAAATTTGACTTTTGACCACCATCAAGTGACCCAAGATTGGTGACCCAAAATTATACCCCCTTGCTGATACTTATACACAGTAAACCAATGTACTAAGTTTGGTGATTTTTCATGAATGGATTTCTGAGGAAATATAGTTATTGACAGATGGATGGAGTGTGAGAATATCTCAGAGCTGACACAAGACACTGCTTAGTATTTCACACTGATAGACTTACCATATTGTATTATGATAGAATTTCAGGAGGTTATTTAGCTTGTATAGTGTTACAGCATCCTGTTCAGATACAAGCACCTGCTCTACTCGCACCTGAAAGAGATGTATTTTATTAAGAACTGGAAACATGCAAACACCCCAAACAATACATCAACTCTATACCATGTAAAAATCTCAAAAAAAAAAAAAACAAACTGTACTACTCACAAATTATCTCAAAAAATATTTACATCCATGAAGCATGAAAAATGAAACATAACCAACTGATGACATACAATGTTGTGAAACATTTTAGCCCATCATACATGCCACTACATATTTATGTACTTTATAATGAAAATGTACCTTGAATGGCCTGCAAACACCCTCTGTAATGTGTCCCAGGGCATCTTGAATCTGTGCATCTGTGGCTGTGAATTAATGTATATAAATATAAAAAAAAATGGTAGAAGATGAATTTTATTTTATTTGTATTTGTCCAGCTTATGACCATTTAAGATAGAAATATTTTAATATCTGTCAGGACAAATGTGTATCCCTCATGAGTCATTAAAAAATATTAATTATAAGAATTCTATCTTAATCTATAAATTTGGTTTTTGTTCCTAGACAAGCTCTGATAATTCACATGAATAGTGAATGATTATTCTTAGTGCTAGTAACACATTTTTAATATCGTACACCGATTATTTATAGAAAATTATGAATGTATATTCATGTTCAACACTATTTATTTGTATTGTATTTTGTAATATGAGCTTGGCCTTACATGCTGAATAAAGCATAATTATTATCATATTTAATATGATTATTATTATTATTATTAGTAGTAGTAGTATTTTTATTATTATTATTGATATCTGCAAGGTTTCAAAACATAACACCCGTTAGATCTCCATATAAAATAAATCTTATGAGATATGATTTAATTCAGGCTACAAGACATTGGTTCAAAATTGTGGGCAAAAAAGTAACTTGAATTTCTTTTAAAGCTGAGGAGTTGACTCTTATCCACATGTGTATATTCAACCTTAACTTCTTGAAATCATAAAAAATGGATTTTTTTAGTCCTGTACTTTTGCAACATATTTCATCCTACATTTTGCTTTGATGCAAGGTCTTTGAACCACCTTTATCCAAGTCTTGATGTAAACTCTCCTAGGAAACAACCTGCACCTTTATCCAAGTCCTGATGTAAACTCTCCTAGGAAACAACCTGCACCTTTATCCAAGTCCTGATGTAAACTCTCCTAGAAAACAACCTGCACCTTTATCCAAGTCCTGATGTAAACTCTCCTAGGAAACAACCTACACCTTTATCCAAGTCTTGATGTAAACTCTCCTAGGAAACAACCTGCACCTTTATCCAAGTACTGATGCATAAATAAACTCTCCTAGGAAACAACCTGCACCTTTATCCAAGTCCTGATGTAAACTCTCCTAGGAAACAACCTGCACCTTTATCCAAGTCTTGATGTAAACTCTCCTAGGAAACAACCTGCACCTTTATCCAAGTCTTGATGTAAACTCTCCTAGGAAACAACCTGCACCTTTATCCAAGTCCTGATGTAAACTCTCCTAGGAAACAACCTGCACCTTTATCCAAGTACTGATGCATAAATAAACTCTCCTAGGAAGCAACCTGCACCTTTATCCAAGTCTTGATGTAAACTCTCCTAGGAAACAACCTGCACCTTTATCCAAGTACTGATGCATAAATAAACTCTCCTAGGAAACAACCTGCACCTTTACCCAAGTCTTGATTTAACTCTCCTAGGAAACAACCTGCACCTTTATCCAAGTCTTGATGTAAACTCTCCTAGGAAACAACCTGCACCTTTATCCAAGTACTGATGCATAAATAAACTCTCCTAGGAAACAACCTGCACCTTTACCCAAGTCCTGATGTAAACTCTCCTAGGAAACAACCTGGACCTTTATCCAAGTCCTGATGTAAACTCTCCTAGGAAACAACCTGCACCTTTATCCAAGTACTGATGCATAAATAAAACTCTCCTAGGAAACAACCTGCACCTTTATCCAAGTCTTGATGTAAACTCTACTAGGAAACAACCTGCACCTTTATCCAAGTACTGATTCATAAATAAACTCTCCTAGGAAACAACCTGCACCTTTATCCAAGTCCTGATGTAAACTCTCCTAGGAAACAACCTGCACCTTTATCAAAGTCCTGATGTAAATTCTCCTAGGAAACAACCTGCACCTTTATCCAAGTCCTGAAGTAAACTCTCCTAGGAAACAACCTGCACCTTTATCCAAGTCCTGATGTAAACTCTCCTAGGAAACAACCTGCACCTTTATCCAAGTCATGATGCATAAATAAACTCTCCTAGGAAACAACCTGCACCTTTATCAAAGTACTGATGTAAACTCTCCTAGCAAACAACCTGCACCTTTATCCAAGTCATGATGCATAAATAAACTCTCCTAGGAAACAACCTGCACCTTTATCCAAGTACTGATGTAAACTCTCCTAGGAAACAACCTGCACCTTTATCCAAGTACTGATGTAAACTCTCCTAGGAAACAACCTGCACCTTTATCCAAGTCCTGATGTAAACTCTCCTAGGAAACAACCTGCACCTTTATCCAAGTCTTGATGTAAACTCTCCTAGGAAACAACCTGCACCTTTATCCAAGTCCTGATGTAAACTCTCCTAGGAAACAACCTGCACCTTTATCCAAGTACTGATGCATAAATAAACTCTCCTAGGAAGCAACCTGCACATTTATCCAAGTCCTGATGTAAACTCTCCTAGGAAACAACCTGCACCTTTATCCAAGTCTTGATGTAAACTCTCCTAGGAAACAACCTGCACCTTTATCCAAGTCTTGATGTAAACTCTCCTAGGAAACAACCTGCACCTTTATCCAAATCCTGATGTAAACTCTCCTAGGAAACAACCTGCACCTTTATCCAAGTACTGATGCATAAATAAACTCTCCTAGGAAGCAACCTGCACCTTTATCCAAGTCTTGATGTAAACTCTCCTAGGAAACAACCTGCACCTTTATCCAAGTACTGATGCATAAATAAACTCTCCTAGGAAACAACCTGCACCTTTACCCAAGTCTTGATTTAACTCTCCTAGGAAACAACCTGCACCTTTATCCAAGTCTTGATGTAAACTCTCCTAGGAAACAACCTGCACCTTTATCCAAGTACTGATGCATAAATAAACTCTCCTAGGAAACAACCTGCACCTTTACCCAAGTCCTGATGTAAACTCTCCTAGGAAACAACCTGCACCTTTATCCAAGTCCTGATGTAAACTCTCCTAGGAAACAACCTGCACCTTTATCCAAGTACTGATGCATAAATAAAACTCTCCTAGGAAACAACCTGCACCTTTATCCAAGTCTTGATGTAAACTCTCCTAGGAAACAACCTGCACCTTTATCCAAGTACTGATGCATAAATAAACTCTCCTAGGAAACAACCTGCACCTTTATCCAAGTCCTGATGTAAACTCTCCTAGGAAACAACCTGCACCTTTATCAAAGTCCTGATGTAAACTCTCCTAGGAAACAACCTGCACCTTTATCCAAGTCCTGAAGTAAACTCTCCTAGGAAACAACCTGCACCTTTATCCAAGTCCTGATGTAAACTCTCCTAGGAAACAACCTGCACCTTTATCCAAGTCCTGATGCATAAATAAACTCTCCTAGGAAACAACCTGCACCTTTATCAAAGTACTGATGTAAACTCTCCTAGCAAACAACCTGCACCTTTATCCAAGTCATGATGCATAAATAAACTCTCCTAGGAAACAACCTGCACCTTTATCCAAGTACTGATGTAAACTCTCCTAGGAAACAACCTGCACCTTTATCCAAGTACTGATGTAAACTCTCCTAGGAAACAACCTGCACCTTTATCCAAGTCCTGATGTAAACTCTCCTAGGAAACAACCTGCACCTTTATCCAAGTCTTGATGTAAACTCTCCTAGGAAACAACCTGCACCTTTATCCAAGTCCTGATGTAAACTCTCCTAGGAAACAACCTGCACCTTTATCCAAGTCCTGATGCATAAATAAACTCTCCTAGGAAACAACCTGCACCTTTATCCGAGTCCTAATGTAAACTCTCCTAGGAAACATCCTGCACCTTTATCCAAGTCCTGATGCATAAATAAACTCTCCTAGGAAACAACCTGCACATTTACCCAAGTCTTGATGTAAACTCTCCTATGAAACAACCTGCACCTTTATCCAAGTCCTGATGCATAAATAAACTCTCCTAGGAAACAACCTGCTCATTTACCCAAGTCTTGATGTAAACTCTCCTAGGAAACAACCTGCACCTTTATCCAAGTACTGATGCATAAATAAACTCTCCTAGGAAACAACCTGCACCTTTATCCAAGTCCTGATGTAAACTCTCCTAGGAAACAACCTGCACCTTTATCCAAGTCTTGATGTAAACTCTCCTAGGAAACAACCTGCACCTTTATCCAAGTCTTGATGTAAACTCTCCTAGGAAACAACCTGCACCTTTATCCAAGTCCTGATGTAAACTCTCCTAGGAAACAACCTGCACCTTTATCCAAGTACTGATGCATAAATAAACTCTCCTAGGAAGCAACCTGCACCTTTATCCAAGTCTTGATGTAAACTCTCCTAGGAAACAACCTGCACCTTTATCCAAGTACTGATGCATAAATAAACTCTCCTAGGAAACAACCTGCACCTTTACCCAAGTCTTGATTTAACTCTCCTAGGAAACAACCTGCACCTTTATCCAAGTCTTGATGTAAACTCTCCTAGGAAACAACCTGCACCTTTATCCAAGTACTGATGCATAAATAAACTCTCCTAGGAAACAACCTGCACCTTTACCCAAGTCCTGATGTAAACTCTCCTAGGAAACAACCTGCACCTTTATCCAAGTCCTGATGTAAACTCTCCTAGGAAACAACCTGCACCTTTATCCAAGTACTGATGCATAAATAAAACTCTCCTAGGAAACAACCTGCACCTTTATCCAAGTCTTGATGTAAACTCTCCTAGGAAACAACCTGCACCTTTATCCAAGTACTGATGCATAAATAAACTCTCCTAGGAAACAACCTGCACCTTTATCCAAGTCCTGATGTAAACTCTCCTAGGAAACAACCTGCACCTTTATCAAAGTCCTGATGTAAACTCTCCTAGGAAACAACCTGCACCTTTATCCAAGTCCTGAAGTAAACTCTCCTAGGAAACAACCTGCACCTTTATCCAAGTCCTGATGTAAACTCTCCTAGGAAACAACCTGCACCTTTATCCAAGTCCTGATGCATAAATAAACTCTCCTAGGAAACAACCTGCACCTTTATCAAAGTACTGATGTAAACTCTCCTAGCAAACAACCTGCACCTTTATCCAAGTCATGATGCATAAATAAACTCTCCTAGGAAACAACCTGCACCTTTATCCAAGTACTGATGTAAACTCTCCTAGGAAACAACCTGCACCTTTATCCAAGTACTGATGTAAACTCTCCTAGGAAACAACCTGCACCTTTATCCAAGTCCTGATGTAAACTCTCCTAGGAAACAACCTGCACCTTTATCCAAGTCTTGATGTAAACTCTCCTAGGAAACAACCTGCACCTTTATCCAAGTCCTGATGTAAACTATCCTAGGAAACAACCTTCACCTTTATCCAAGTACTGATGCATAAATAAACTCTCCTAGGAAGCAACCTGCACCTTTATCCAAGTCCTGATGTAAACTCTCCTAGGAAACAACCTGCACCTTTATCCAAGTCTTGATGTAAACTCTCCTAGGAAACAACCTGCACCTTTATCCAAGTCTTGATGTAAACTCTCCTAGGAAACAACCTGCACCTTTATCCAAGTCCTGATGTAAACTCTCCTAGAAAACAACCTGCACCTTTATCCAAGTACTGATGCATAAATAAACTCTCCTAGGAAGCAACCTGCACCTTTATCCAAGTCTTGATGTAAACTCTCCTAGGAAACAACCTGCACCTTTATCCAAGTACTGATGCATAAATAAACTCTCCTAGGAAACAACCTGCACCTTTACCCAAGTCTTGATTTAACTCTCCTAGGAAACAACCTGCACCTTTATCCAAGTCTTGATGTAAACTCTCCTAGGAAACAACCTGCACCTTTATCCAAGTACTGATGCATAAATAAACTCTCCTAGGAAACAACCTGCACCTTTACCCAAGTCCTGATGTAAACTCTCCTAGGAAACAACCTGCACCTTTATCCAAGTCCTGATGTAAACTCTCCTAGGAAACAACCTGCACCTTTATCCAAATACTGATGCATAAATAAAACTCTCCTAGGAAACAACCTGCACCTTTATCCAAGTCTTGATGTAAACTCTCCTAGGAAACAACCTGCACCTTTATCCAAGTACTGATGCATAAATAAACTCTCCTAGGAAACAACCTCCACCTTTATCCAAGTCCTGATGTAAACTCTCCTAGGAAACAACCTGCACCTTTATCAAAGTCCTGATGTAAACTCTCCTAGGAAACAACCTGCACCTTTATCCAAGTCCTGAAGTAAACTCTCCTAGGAAACAACCTGCACCTTTATCCAAGTCCTGATGTAAACTCTCCTAGGAAACAACCTGCACCTTTATCCAAGTCCTGATGCATAAATAAACTCTCCTAGGAAACAACCTGCACCTTTATCAAAGTACTGATGTAAACTCTCCTAGCAAACAACCTGCACCTTTATCCAAGTCATGATGCATAAATAAACTCTCCTAGGAAACAACCTGCACCTTTATCCAAGTACTGATGTAAACTCTCCTAGGAAACAACCTGCACCTTTATCCAAGTACGGATGTAAACTCTCCTAGGAAACAACCTGCACCTTTATCCAAGTTCTGATGTAAACTCTCCTAGGAAACAACCTGCACCTTTATCCAAGTCTTGATGTAAACTCTCCTAGGAAACAACCTGCACCTTTATCCAAGTCCTGATGTAAACTCTCCTACGAAACAACCTGCACCTTTATCCAAGTACTGATGCATAAATAAACTCTCATAGGAAGCAACCTGCACCTTTATCCAAGTCTTGATGTAAACTCTCCTAGGAAACAAACTGCACCTTTATCCAAGTACTGATGCATAAATAAGCTCTCCTAGGAAACAACCTGCACCTTTACCCAAGTCTTGATTTAACTCTCCTTGGAAACAACCTGCACCTTTATCCAAGTCTTGATGTAAACTCTCCTAGGAAACAACCTGCACCTTTATCCAAGTACTGATGCATAAATAAACTCTCCTAGGAAACAACCTGCACCTTTACCCAAGTCCTGATGTAAACTCTCCTAGGAAACAACCTGCACCTTTATCCAAGTCCTGATGTAAACTCTCCTAGGAAACAACCTGCACCTTTATCCAAGTACTGATGCATAAATAAAACTCTCCTAGGAAACAACCTGCACCTTTATCCAAGTCTTGATGTAAACTCTCCTAGGAAACAACCTGCACCTTTATCCAAGTACTGATGCATAAATAAACTCTCCTAGGAAACAACCTGCACCTTTATCCAAGTCCTGATGTAAACTCTCCTAGGAAACAACCTGCACCTTTATCAAAGTCCTGATGTAAACTCTCCTAGGAAACAACCTGCACCTTTATCCAAGTCCTGAAGTAAACTCTCCTAGGAAACAACCTGCACCTTTATCCAAGTCCTGATGTAAACTCTCCTAGGAAACAACCTGCACCTTTATCCAAGTCCTGATGCATAAATAAACTCTCCTAGGAAACAACCTGCACCTTTATCAAAGTACTGATGTAAACTCTCCTAGCAAACAACCTGCACCTTTATCCAAGTCATGATGCATAAATAAACTCTCCTAGGAAACAACCTGCACTTTTATCCAAGTACTGATGTAAACTCTCCTAGGAAACAACCTGCACCTTTATCCAAGTACTGATGTAAACTCTCCTAGGAAACAACCTGCACCTTTATCCAAGTCCTGATGTAAACTCTCCTAGGAAACAACCTGTACCTTTATCCAAGTCCTGATGCATAAATAAACTCTCCTAGGAAACAACCTGCACCTTTATCCGAGTCCTAATGTAAACTCTCCTAGGAAACAACCTGCACCTTTATCCAAGTCCTGATGCATAAATAAACTCTCCTAGGAAACAACCTGCACATTTACCCAAGTCTTGATGTAAACTCTCCTATGAAACAACCTGCACCTTTATCCAAGTCCTGATGCATAAATAAACTCTCCTAGGAAACAACCTGCTCATTTACCCAAGTCTTGATGTAAACTCTCCTAGGAAACAACCTGCACCTTTACCCAAGTCCTGATGTAAACTCTCCTAGGAAACAACCTGCACCTTTATCCAAGTACTGATGCATAAATAAACTCTCCAAGGAAACAACCTGCACACAAAATCCATCCAAAAAAAAAGAAGATGAAGTGAATGAATAACTATACAAATTGATGGGGCCCCGAGTGGCCGAGTGGTCTAAAGCGTTGTCAGTTACAGATCACTGCTATCTCACCTCTGTCTGTGTGGTTTTGAGTCTAGGATTCGGCAAATGTGGATATGTGAGAAAGCTTGCAAGTAGCTTCTCATGGGTCGGTGGTTCTTTCCGGTGATTTCCCGGGTTCTTCCTCCACCGTTAATACTGGCCACCATGAATAGCCTATCGTGTGCTGAAAAATGGCGTTAAGCCCAACAACAACAACAACAATATAAATAGATCAAAATATCAGGAAAAAATCATTTACTATTTTTGCAAAGTTTTAATAGGTCCCTTCTTATATATGTTTATTTCTTCACATGATAAATATTGTGGTGATTACCTTAACTTCTTCACATGTATCATTATCACTTTTTCATAAACATTTGTCCTTCTATTCATTAACACATGGAGGAAACAAGTGCAAGATCATCATTCCTTTTTTTATTTTTAAGTCTGATAATGATAATTATTTTGTTGTGGAGAATGAAAACAACAATGCAACAAAATATGTTTCTGTAATAATACATACCTAATCAAAATATGTTAGGAGTACAACCACTTCCATTGCAAATCCAGCCTTCCCAAGCCAAAAATTGGCAATTACCAGGTCTTTTAGGCTTTCTATAGCAACATAATTGCTATGTCATCTGCTTGCCCAGGTGTAAATTAAACATGACTTTTGCATTGCCATGAAATAAGGCAGTTATTCTGAATCACATCTTTTATTACTAGTATATGTGTCCATGCTCTGTTAGAGATGTTGTTATTGTTGACCTCAGCTAGTGTTCCCATTTTATGACTTTGTAATTATTATCAAAGAAATAAATATTATCCAAGAACTGACTTCTTTTAATAAACATTACCTGAACATAATGCATTAGTAGATAAGTATGAAGAAAAGGAGCTTTGTATTTGTACTCCAAACTGTATTTGGTTTCCTAACATACACAAATCAGTTTAATGTTTTTAGTAAGATTTGGCCAAGGGTAGCACATTATTTATCCATAGATGTAGTTTGGAGACAAAATTTTAATCCCCCAAATCCTGCTCAAGTAAATTACCATAATCAGTGGGTTTTTTTACAGTCAGATAGAAGATCTGCATTTGCAGTTGTCTGAACAGGCTGGGATTAGGTAGAATTGTTTTGCAAAAGGACTTGGTCTAATGAGATTAAGCAGAACTGATTTTGCAAAAGGACTTGGTCTAATGGGATTAGGCAGAAATGATTTGCAAAAGGACTTGGTGTACTGGGATTAGGCAGAACTGATCTGTAAAAGGATTTTTCTAAATGGGATTAGGCAGAACTGATTTGAAAAAGTACTTGGTATGATGAGGTTAGGCAAAACTGATTTGCAAAAGGACTTGGTCTAAAAGGATTAGGGTGAATTTTTTTGCAAATGGACTTGGTCTAATGGAATTAGGCAGAATTGATTTGCAAAAGGACTTGATCTAATGGGATTAGGCAGAACTGATTTGCAAAAGGACTTGGTCTAATGGGATAAGGCAGAACTGATTTGCAAAAGGACTTACTCTAATGGATTAGGCAGAAATGATTTACAAAAGGACTTGGTCTAATGGGATTAGGAAGACCTAATTTGCAAAAAGGACTTGGTCTAATCGGATTTGGCAGAATTAATTTGCAAAAGGACTTTGTGTAATGGGTTTAGGCAGAATTGATTTGCAGAAAGGACTTGGTCTAATGGGATTTTGCAGAATTGATTTGTAAAAGGATTTGGTCTAATGGGATTAAGCAGAACTGAGTTACAAAAAAACATTGTCTAATGGGATTAGGCAAAATTATTTTGCAAAAGGACTTGGTCTAATGGAATAGGCAAAACTGATTTACAAACGGACTTTGTCTAATGGAATTAGGCAGAATTGTTTAGCAAAATGACTTGGTCTAATGGGATTAGGGAGAATTGTTTTGAAAAAGAACTTGGTCTAATGGATTAGGTAGAACTGATTTGCAAAAAGACTAGGTCTAATGGAATTAGGCAGAACTGATTTACAAAAGGACTTGGTCTAATGGGATTAGGCAGAATTGATTTGCAAAAGGATTTGGTCCGATGGAATTAGGCAGAATTGATTTGCAAAAGGATTTGGTCCGATGGAATTAGGGAGAATTGTTTTGCAAAAGGACTTGGTCTAATGGGATTAGGTAGAAGGGATTTGCAAAAAGACTTGGTCTAATGGGATTAGGCAGAACCGAGTTACAAAAGGAGTTGGTCTAATGGAATTAGGGAGAATTGTTTAGCAAAAGGACTTGGTCTAATGGGATTAGGGAGAATTGTTTTGCAAAAGAACTTGGTCTAATGGATTAGGCAGAACTGATTTGCAAAAGGACTTTGTCTAATGGGATTAGGCAGAACTGATTTACAGAAAGACTTTGTCTAATGGGATTAGGCAGAACTAATTTGCAAAAGGACTTGGTCTAAATGGGATTAGGTATAACTGATTTGGAAAATGACTTGGTCTAATGGGATTAGGCAGAACTAATTTGCAAAATGACTTGGTCTAATGGGATTAGGCAGAACTGATTTGCAAAAGGATTTTTCTAAATGGAATTAGATAGAACTGATTTCCAAAGTAATTGGTCTAATAGGAATAGGCAGAACTGATTTACAAAAGGTCTTGGTTTAATGGGATTAGACAGAATTGATTTTCAAAATGGACTTGGTCTAATGGGATTAGGCAGAATTGATTTGCAAAAGGACTTGGTCTAATGGTACTAGACAGAACTGATTTGCAAAAAAACTTGGTGTACTGGAATTAGGCAGAACTAATTTGCAAAAAGGACTTGGTCTTATGGATTGAGCAGAATTGATTTCCAGAAGGATTTGGTCTAATGGGACTAGGCAGTACTGATTTGCAAAAGAACTTAGTCTAATGGAATTAGTCAGAACTGATTTGGAAAAGGATTTTTCTAAATGGGATTAGACAGAACTGATTTGCAAAAGGACATGGTCTAATGGCATTAGGCAGAACTGATTTCTAATAGGACTTGGTCTAATGGGATTAAGCAGAACTAATTTGCAAAAAGGACTTGGTCTAATGGGATTAGGTAGAATTGATTTACAAAAGGACTTGGTCTGATGGGAGTAGGAAGAATTGTTTTGCAAAAGCACTCAGTGTAATGGGGTTAGGCAGAATTCATTTGCAAAAGGACATGGTCTAATGGGATTTTGCAGAATTGTTTTGCAAAAGGACATGGACTAATGGGAATTTACAGAACTGATTTGCAAAAAAGACTTGGTCTAATGGGATTTTGCAGAACTGATTTGCAAAAGGATATGGTCTAATGGTATTAAGCAGAACTGATTTACAAAATGACTTGGTCTAATGGGATTAGCAAGAACTAATTTGCAAAAGGACTTGGTTAGGCAGAACTGATTTGAAAAAGTACTTGGTATAATGGGATAAGGCAGAACTGATTTGCAAAAGGACTTGGTCTAATAGGATTAGGGTGAATGTTTTTGCAAATGGACTTTTTCTAATGGGATTTGGCAGAACTGATTTACAAAAGTACTTTGTGTAATGGGTTTAGGCAGAATTGATTTGCAAAAGGACTTGGTCTGATGGGATTAGGGAGAATTGTTTTGCAAAAGGATTTGGTCTAATAGGATTAGGCAGAACTGATTTTGCAAAAGCACTTGGTCTAATGGGTTTATGCTGAATTGATTTGCAGAAAGGACTTGGTCCAATGGGATTATGCAGAATTGATTTGCAAAAGGATTTGGTCTAATGGGATTAAGCAGAACTGAGTTACAAAAGGACTTGGTCTAATGGGATTGGGCAAAATTATTTTGCAAATGGACTTGGTCTAATGGATTAGGCAGAACTGATTTGCAAAAGGACTTTGTCTAATGGGATTAAGGAGAATTGTTTTGCAAAAGGACTTGGTCTAATGGGATTAGGGAGAATTGTTTTGCAAAAGAACTTGGTCTAATGGATTAGGCAGAACTGATTTACAAAAGGACTTGGTCTAATGGGATTAGGCAGAACTAATTTGCATAAGGACTTGGTCTAAATGTGATTAGGTATAACTGATTTGGAAAAGGACTTGGTCTAATGGGATTAAGCAGAACTGATTTGCAAAAGGACTTGGTCTGATGGTATTAGGAAGAATTGTTAGAAAAAGGACTTGGTCTAATGGTATTAGGTAGAACCGTTTTGCAAAAAGACTTGGTCTAATGGGATTAGACAGAACTGAGTTTCAAAAGGATTTGGTCTAATGGGATTAGGCAGAACTGATTTGCAAAAGGACTAGGTTTAATTGAATTAGGCAGATCTGATTTACAAAAGGACTTGGTCTAATGGGATTAGGCAGAATTTATTTGCCAAAGGACTTGGTCTGATGGAATTAGGGGGAATTGTTTTGCCAAAGGTCTTGGTCTAATGGGATTAGGTAGAACTGATTTGCAGAAGGACATGGTCTAATGGGTTTAGGCAGAATTCATTTGCAAAAAGGACTGTCTAATGGGATTAGGCAGAATTGATTTGCAAAAGGATTTGGTCTAATGGGATTAGGCAGAATTCATTTGCAAAAGGATTTGGTCTAATGGGATTAGGCAGAATTCATTTGCAAAAGGATTTGGTCTAATGGGATTAGGCTGAATTGATTTGCAAAAGTACTTGGTCTAAATTGGATTAGGCAGAATTGATTTGCAAAAGGACTTGGTCTAATGGGATTAGGCAGAATTGTTTTCCAAAAGGACTTGGTATAATGGGATTAGGTAGAACTGATTTGCAAAAGGACTTGGTCTAAATGGGATTAGGCTGAACTGATTTGCAAAAGGACTTGGTCTAAATATGTTCTGAACTCTAAACCAAGTAGTGAAATGATGGGATGAGATGAGATCAGGTCTATCCTTGTTAAAAAAATGAATCTATGATTCAACATGAAAGAAGCAAGGAATTTTATGTCAGGATAAAAATGTACCTGGAAGTTTAATTTGCAGAATGTCATCTGGGTAGCTGAAAGTCATGGAAATGAAAGTGTTTTGAAAGTATGACATGGCTATGTCCATAATGCTTGTGAAGAATGACTGATGTTCAGATCAAAAGTGAGTGTCCTGAATTGGTATATTGTATCCCAGAATGCAAACTTCAGAAATTCTAAAGACCTATCAATAGGAATAAAGATATATTTCTTGCAGGTCTAAGATGACTGAAAAATGTCCCTCCTGAATAGAATAGGCAAATTGTCTCCATTTTGATCCATGGTACCCAAATCAACTGGTTGATGAAACATAAATAAATCACCACACTGAGTATGCCATTATGGATTAAGATAAGTCTAGGGTAAAATACCAGTGCCTTCACATTGTGAAGAATTTCTTCATTCCTTCTGCTGATGAACATCAGCTTTTAATTGTTTTTTTGGAGTGCCTGTAGCAAATGGATCTCTTCACAATAGGGATGGGTGCTAAATATAATTTAGAGGCCCTCTAAAGTGAGTTTTAGTATCTTTCATTCTGTTGCAAATTGTATTCTTGCCACTAGCAGGAAATGTGCAAAGAGTCGCATAAGCAATACACCTTTTCCTGTGAGGCAAAAGTTGTTTGATCATTGGGCCTGCATGAGAGTTGCCTATTGTGTGGGCTGTTTCCTCACCACTTCAATCTATCCATGATGGAGAAGGCTGGAAGAAAATGATTGTGATCTGACAATGACCATATATGGTGACTATTCATCAAGGCAACATAGACAGAAAGGCACCTACTTCCATGAACTATAAATTAACAGATGCTGCCATGGCAAAGTGTAAAGATACCCTGTTAAGTGCTCCATACAATAGACTAGCTCACCAGCAAAGTTCTTGATAGTTGAATCTAGGGTGTGTTCAGAATGTTAAAGAAAAGACATCAAAACCAATCTAATCATGAATCCTACTGTTATGACACATTTAACTGATTTTAAGGTGTCAAGAAAGGAATTCATGTCCATAAGCAACGAAACAGGTTTTGACATTCCCAGGTTCACAAGGACTGTCACAAGGTGGGACATCAGTGTGACAAAATTGTGTGCAAATATCTTGTTCCTATAGAAAACTGGGTTAAATGTGAAGAGAGTAGATCTTGCAAAAAGTAAGACTTGATGACACTGGGTCCTGAAGTTGTATCTCAAAACTCTAGACACAATGTAGTATATCAGTAACATGACATAAATGGGATGGCTGTTGAATAATGGCTTGTCTTTCTTTACTAATAAATTGATAGATGCAGGAACATTGGAAGCAGCCAATGAGAAAGTAGGAGAAGGTGATACACCCATCATAACAGAAAACACTTTAGACCGCTTGGCCACTCAGGGCCCCAATATTCATATATATGTCTGACAGAATGTCAATGAATGATGTGACACTTGTGATGGGTGACACAAATGCTAAAATGGAGAACATCAAACAGGAACTCATCATTGGTAAAGAGGGCCTAAGAAAGATGAATAATAGCAGAGAGCTCTATGCTGACTCTTGTGAGCTGAATGACCTTATTATGACTGGCTAGTTAGGTTTTCCGCACTGTAGACTGCACAATCCCCTGATTCAGCAACAAACAATCAGATCAACCATCTTGCTATCTCCTGCAAATGGAGGACTCTGATGGTTATGAGAGCCTGCAGAGGAGAAATGTTGGTTCAAGCCATGTGCTGGTGATAGCAAAATTTAACAACAGAATCAGCAGCACAAAAAACACATCATAAACACCCATGATAAGACTCCTATTGGCACATTAGTGTTCAGAATCAACAGGAGTTTGCCATTTCCCTCTCCAACAGATTCCAAGCTTTTGCTGACCTTGATGATGGCTCTATAGAAAAGGAGTTTGAATGACTTAGAAGCACATTTATGTCAACCTGTGAAAAGATGCTGAAATTCAAAAGAACTGGATGTAAGAAGATGCAGTAAAAAAGAATGAGGACAGATGAGAAATCAAGGAGAAATGCCTACTGGCAAGGATCAGGGTACAGAAACAGTGTCTTGAAGAAGAACGCAAAACAAATAATAAATCAAGAAAAGTGCGAGGAAAAATAAGCAGGAACTTGCTATCAAATGCGTCACAATGGCAGTGAAAGCCACAAAAATAAATGACATGATGACCCTTTACAACATCACATGGCAACTGTAAGGAAGGAAAACCAAAACGAAACAAAATGGTATATGGGAAAAATGGGAATATTCTGAGCAAAACAAGCTTGCCAGGTGGAAGAAATATTTGCCACACCTGCAGAAAACACACCTATTGTAGAAGAGGATGAGGATCCAGACAACAAAATAGTACCCATTGCAAAGACTGCCGTTATACAGGCAATTATGAAAATTAAAAGTGCAAAAGCACTTAGCTCTTACAACATATTAGTGAAGCTTTAGAAGCAGATGCAACAGATACAGCAGATACCTTGATTTACCTTGTAATGGAAATATGGGACAAAAAAATGGTGCAACAAGAGTGGAGGAAGGGCTACATTGTCATTCCCTAATAAAGGAGTCCTTATCAACTGCCAGAAGTCTTGTCCATGCTAAGATTCTCACAATATTGAAAAGGACCTGATCCGCAGCACATTTTTGAGAGAAGAACAAGCAGGATTTTGGGCTGGGAGGTCATGTACAGACTAAATAGCAGCTCTCCACATTATCAGAAAACAGTCCGTAGACCACCCCTTCATTTAAATTTTGCAAGGCTTTAAGAAAGCATTTGACATGGAGGATAAAATCACTATCTGGAAAATCCTAATACACTTTGGCATACCAAAGAAAATTGTCAGGATTGTACAGTGCCTTAACAAAGACATGTAATAAAAAATAGAGCCTCGTCTTCTTCTTTCTTTGTTGAAAGCAAGGATGCATACTTTCACCAACGAACTTCTCATAATTGATACACTGGGTTGTTGTTGTTGTTCTGGGGCTTAACGCCATTTTTCAGTACATGATAGGCTATACATGGCGGCCAGTATTAATGGTGGAGGAAGAAACCGGGAAATCCACAGAAAGCACCACTGACCCATGAGAAGCTACTAAGAAGCTTTCTCACATATCTACATTCGCCGAATCTTAGACTCGAACTCACACAGACAGAGGTGAGATGGCAGAGATCCGTAATGGGAATACAGCAGACCTTGACCAAACAACTAATGTGCATAATCTGGATTTGTAGATGACGATGGACTGCTGCCACACATAATCCAGCACATGCAATAAAAGCCCACAAACTGTAGCCCTCTACTAGCAGCCTGCAGATCAATGCTGACAGGACAAAATGCTTAAGAGTCAATACAAACTAGGAAACACCTATTCTATTAGAGGGACAAGTCAAAGATCACATACCTTTGCAGCATTGTGAAGAAGTCCTTAGGAAAAGATGAGGACATCAAGACAAAAATTGCAGGGCACACAATGCCTTAACCATTCTCATACCAGTCCAGATGAATGATAACATCCACCTGAAAATAAAGCTAATACTGATAAATCCAAAATCAAATCAATCTGCTCTATGGGGAAGAGACCTGGAGACACACAAAGGACTTGAAACATAAGCTACAGGTTTTTGCCAATACCTTCCTTTAACCGATCCTGGACATCTGATGGCCAGGCCAAATCTCCAACCAGGAATTTTATGGCTGAGAACACAAAAGAAACCCACATTAAAAAATTTAAGTGAAGATGGATTTGACATACCCTTTAAAGAGACTAACTCAGTATCATTTACAATGCCCTGAATTGAAATCATCAAGGCAAACTCAGAAATGGATAACCCACCATGACGAACTCTAGACACCAAACAGAAGACCAATTTCATGTCCTGGAGGGAGGGAAAACAGATAGCAGTTAATGCCTAATGTGTCAGAGGGGATGATGATGATGCTGATGCTGATGATATACAAGACCTTTACACATGAATGTGCTTTAATAACTTACATTCACATCTCTTCAGCACAGTTTGAAGATATTCTTTCTCAGAGGCAGCAGCTTGGTGTAACCATGCCAACATGTCCCCAACATATCTCAAAGGATCATGGGAATAGAGTTCTATTGGTCTAGGAGTGCCACCAGGTCCTGTTTAGAATGACATGAAAACAAAAGTAATGTTAAATTTCATCTCATGCTTTATCCATCATTGACCACCCTAACATTTTCCTTTATATATATATATATATATATATATATATATATATATATATATATATATATATATATATATATATATATATATATATATATATATATAGTTTGACTTTATATTCACAATGAGCAAATTGAAATGAATTAAATTTATTAAAGATACTTTCCATGGAAATGATTTTTCGTTTTTTATTCCTTCACTGTTCCATTTTTTTTTTTCAAGATTGAAATGACAATTTTTGACATGCACTGAAATATAGCCATACAGACTTAAGCCAAACACAGGAAATGGGTCTCAGCCTTCAAACAATGTTAAGTTTTTCTGCTCAAGTTCTAAAATACTTTTTTTTCTTTTCTACACATGCAAATCAAATTGTATTGTACATCAAATCTGCATACTAGAGCAAATTTTTTAAGTAATTTTTACTAGAAAAATGTTAAATAATCTGAAATTTCTTACTACACATTGAGAAGAAACTCCTTTTTAATGTTTAATATACATTATAAATACAGACACAATGTTTTTTCAAAAATATTTGAGTTCTCACCTCCTCTAGTGAGAGCATCAATAAGCCCTCGTACTACAGCAGTTCTTCTAGCTGTCCCAAACTCATCAATGGAATACCTGAATGCAGATGAAACTGCATTGTATAGAAGTGAAGAAGAAAATGAAGATGATAATGAGATGATGATGATGAAGAGTTGATAGGTCATTATTATAATGCTACAAATATTTTAAAAATTTCATCCAATGATAAAAAATATTACATAATACATATTTAACTTTAAAAGTGATAACAGTTTCCCAGAAAACATTCAGGCTACCTACTGAAAAGTAATCACTGAAAATTTTTTAATTATATATCAAAATGAGTACTGAAGCTGCATGTTTAAGATGGTGTAAAACATAACATTTATTAAACATTTAACATTACTAAACCTATTCATAAATAACAAATCTAAAATTACCTAAAATTTTCAATATATACCCTTACCTAAAAAGGACAGGCCTGTCTCGAAGTGCCAGCATAGCTTGACATAAAACTGGAGAAATATCAGGGGAATCTCCTGTCAACATTCTGCACTCGTCTAAAAATAATTAACATTTGTATACATTTGTAATGGCCCTCAATTAAGCAGATGACAGATATTAAATACATGTTATGATTTTAGCAAATATTTTCATGAGGAATCAAAACTGCATGCTTGATATTAATGTCACAAGCCACAGGTGAAAATCTGATAGGTTCCTTGTTCACACATGGCTGCCTGCAAAGAGATTTCCTTATTTTCCATGATAATGCATAAATTACAATTAAAAATTGCTTTCTACATCAAATATATTACCTGATCACATTAACATTAGGAGTTTGAGGAAATGCTAAGCATCATATTTCTACCTGTCATTCATTAAAACTGCCTTGCTATTACCCTAATGATAGTTTAGCACAGTCAAGTACAATGTGTCTACAAGAGAGATCGCAGTGTAATTCTGCACTTGCTTCTTGTCTTACCAATAAGCGTTTTCCCTGACAAGTTTTAGATTGTGCTTTCATGCATATGGGGTATGGTCACTGTATTGGCAGCTGCTACTGGTCCAACATTAGGTTGTCTCCTTTGCAAGGTCATGTAAAACAGAAACTGGAAAAAGTAGTATGGGTGTGCCATCTGACTTATTGCACTATGTCTCAAACATAAACATTATGTTCAAAGGCCAGGCTTGTGGCAGTGGAAATTATCATTCATCATACCTTATTCTGAGAAAGTTCTGAGTTTGAGGATTTTGATAACCGCCTTTAACAAAACAGGTAACACTTGTGAGGCTATACTTAATTTTCCTGCTTTTCTTGAAGAAATATTATTTTTTGGATGCTGCATACAGCATCAGAGAGCACATATGGGATGCATCAGAAAGTGCATATGGGATGCATCAAAAAGTGCATATGGGATGCATCAAAAAGTGCATATGGGATGCATCAGAAAGTGCATATGGGATGCATCAAAAAGTGCATATGGGATGGATCAAAAAGTGCTTATGGGATGCATCAAAAAGTGCATATGGGATGCATCGAAAGGCACATATGGGATGCATAAAAAGTGCATAGGGGATGCATTAAAAAGTGCATACGGGATGCATCAAAAAGTGCATATTGGATGCATCAAAAAGTGCATATTGGATGCATCAAAAAAGTGCATATGGGATGCATCAAAAAGTGAATCTGGGATGCATCAAAAAGTGCATGTGGGATGCATCAAAAAGTGCATATGGGATGCATCAAAAAGTGCATATGGGATGCATCAAAAAGTGCATATGGGATGCATCGAAAAGCGCATATGGGATGCATCAAGTGCATCTGGGATGCATCAAAAAGCGCATATGGGATGCATCAAAAAGTGCATATGGGATGCATCGAAAAGCACATATGGGATGCATCAAGTGCATATGGGATGCATCAAAAAGTGCACATGGGATGCATCAAAAAGTGCATATGGGATGCATCAAAAAGTGCATATGGGATGCATCAAAAAGTGCATATGGGATGCATCGAAAAGCACATATGGGATGCATCAAAAAGTGCATATGGAATGCATCAAAAAGTGTATATGGGATGCATCAAAAAGTGCATATTGGATGCATCAAAAAGTGCATATTGGATGCATCAAAAAGTGCATATTGGATGCATCAAAAAGTGAATCTGGGATGCATCAAAAAGTGCATATTGGATGCATCAAAAAGTGCATGTGGGATGCATCAAAAAGTGCATATGGGATGCATCAAAAAGTGCATATGGGATGCATCGAAAAGCGCATATGGGATGCATCAAGTGCATATGGTATGCATCAAAAAGCGCATATGGGATGCATCAAAAAGTGCATATGGGATGCATCGAAAAGCACATATGGGATGCATCAAAAAGTGCATATGGAATGCATCAAAAAGTGCATATGGGATGCATCAAAAAGTGCATATGGGATGCATCAAAAAGCACATATGGGATCTTGCAGCTCTGCTTCTCTTGATATATCAATCAAAGTGAGGGACGAAATGGTTATTTATTGGTTGCTACTGACAACAACCTGTTCTTTGAGTGGAGGACATTCTAGCTGTTGCCATCCTCTCAATGACTAAAACTCCAAACTCCTTTATGTGCTAGGTATTATTGAAGAGAGCAAGAATGAAGGCAGAGTTTCTCAAGATGTGAATAAAGTGCACCTCAGCCATGAGTGTTTGTTAAACTAAATTTGTTTAGCTTTTTGTGCCCTGGAACAAGTATTCTGTTGTAGCATGAATCTTTCATCATGGAAGCTTCACAAATTGCCAAAATGCGAAGACATGTAAACAGTTGCGAATCTGAAGAAAGACAAGTCTCAACAAGCACTAAAATGCCTCTACTCATGGCATGATTTATTTTGCGTCAAGCATTGTAAGTGGTTAGAAGTTAAATAAAAATTTATACTGTGCAGAGAACAATTTTATGTGTGACTTTAATTGTCAGGAGTTTATGTGCATCACTGAGAACATAGGGTACCTAGAGCTTCTACTTACTTTGTGTCCATCTGTAGAGTCTCTCAAACGCTGTCTCTTGATGTAATGCCATGGACTCCATTATCTCCAACCTGGGTTGATAAGAGAGAAATTAGCATGCAGTGTAAATTTAATCTACTGTATATACTTGCTTATAACTAGTGTCCATCTGCAAAGCATAGGTACCCTGATCAGCTTTTTGCAGGTCTACATCGTTTGAATGACTGCTCTCATTCAGACCCAGATTTGCTGGTACATTATGCAAAAGCAGATCAGGTTCTATGCAAGTAGATCCAACTTCAAAGAAAATATATATGGCAATCCATTTCATGGGTAACAAATATCCACAAAAATAGATCCAACATGAAAAGTATTTACAATTTATATAATGCAATATTCCTAATTTCCCTGATTTTAATGATGGTTCCATTTGTGATATTTTTCCTGCCAAAATTGTTAGGCCTCTAACAATGTGTTTTCTTTAAAAAAATACAGTCTAACTTAATAGTGCATATGGAAAGCCATCATGTCTAATCAGCAAACTTATCTTTGGTTTCAAAACAACCATGAAAGCTATTAATTACCTCTTAAAATCAAAAACTCATTCTTGCAAACCTACTTCTGGCTATTTTATTTGATTGAAAAGGAGCCTTCATCTAAAGATAATCCTTGACATAGAATGAATTGGTTTCTAACTTGAGTTTTGCTGGTTCTGCTAATGGAGATTTTGTAATTTGTTTAGTATCTCTGGCAAAATAACATCTCAGATATCAGTTTCTGTGGTTCCCCCATGAATGGCCCCACTCTTCATGGCCAAAATCCCTTGGCACCAATGAATTTGTATTCAAAAGTAACCCTCAAGAAAGACCACCCCTCTAACGCGACCAGCGGTCAATATGTTAGTGCACACATATAAAATTTACCCCTCACAAGCAACCATATTTTATAATTAATATGTGTCCAGAACCAATATTCAAAATACAGTAAGGTAAGTAATCCAATTAAAAGTTTCCAATTTCTGTTTCTGGATGTCAGGTTTTTGTTACTTAAAGAAGTGTTGGCTAAAGTACATGTACTACTATGGTTATTATATCATTATGCCTATGTTTGCAGGAAATGGGGTCAGCAATGTTTTGATATAGCTTTGGCCTTCTCTCATCGGGTTTTTGTTATCTATTTTTTAAACTGCAGATTACAACCAGATCATAACATGGTCAGATAGAAAGATAGAAAAGGGTCAGCATTGTTTTGATAGAGCTTTGGCCTTCACATAGTGTTTTTTCTTCTTTCTTTTTAAACAGATGATTATAACTGGACATAATTTCAAGATCATAACATGGTCAGATAGAAATGGGGTCAGCACTGTTTTGATAGAGCTTTCGACTTCACATAGTATTTTTTTTTTTAAATTGATAATTACGACTTACATAATTGTTATGATCATAACATGGTCAGATGGCTACAAATGGATTTTGTGAATTAACCCACACACACAGAAAAACAATTAACCTTGAAGAAAACAAGGTACCAGACAAAGACTGAAAAATCATGTGACAGTACATGTATCACTTCCGTTATAACAAGGTGTTTGTCTGCAAAATTAAACTGCAGTGCTGTACAATTAGCAAAACAAGAATAAATCATTACTAAACTTTAACATGTTTTAGAAGAAAAAGGAGATGTTATTCGACTTGATGACTATGCAGAGAGATCAGTTGCCGAAAGATTTTATGTTGGCAAGATTAAAATGAACAAGATCATAAAAGATAAGAATATTCTGTAGCAGTGGGAGAATGGAGTAAATGGAAAGAGAGTTATTTTAAATTTAAAACAACGTATGTACCAAAATTTAAATAACATTTTTTAATTGTTCTGTTATGCGCATGCCAACAATATTCATCTCACATTCCACACCTAAGAATTAGAACTATTAATTTATGTTACTTTGAAATAATGCTATTTTTAAGACAAGAACATTTTAATAACTAATGCTACTTTTAAATAAAGATATTAACTGCTTTAAGTTATATATAGCTTTCCTGCTATATATACATATACATACACATCTCATATAGTCCCCCTCTGGAAAGACCACCCATCTTATAAGGTCACTTTCATGATGCAGAAGGTGTGGCCATATAAGAAGGGGACCATTGTACTTGATTTATGAACACAGTAATGATACATGATATGCTTAAATGATGCATGAAGTTTTGCTTTCTGTTGCTATGATATAAACAATCAGCAAAATAAAAATATCCCACTTTCTCAAAACCCATTTCAATCAGGTCTCTCAAAAGTGCTACTTTATCATGTGTGCAGATAAGCCACTTTGCATCAACTGGCATAAGGGTAGATGTTAACCAAGACTGGACCTGAATGTACATCTCCACTATCTTCTCATGAAATCCACCTTGCTGCAGTAAGCTTCCATAAATGTCACATCCCTATTAATTGTGAATTTCACTCCTTGTTGGAAGCTCTCTATTTTTTTTAACATAGATCAGCTTAGATGGCATTTGCAGGCTGGGTTTGGTAACAGCACCAGCAAAAAGTGTTATCTCTTTTTTATAATCCAAGCCAGATATGGCCACCTCCTAAAACCCCTTTCTTTGCAATGTCCAGTTAATGCCTGGCATACATGGGCACCTGGTTTGATCCCATTAATTACTGAATCCAGCACACACTTGTCTTCACAGTCAGCACTCTTTTCAAAAACTTTGATTTAAGATCCTCATAATTTTTTAGAAGAGTTTTCATGTCAGCTGTTCCAGTTCACTTTAAAAAAGTACATCTTTTTAATAAAGCTCGCACTCATAACTTACTAATACTAATGTGTCCTTCGTATCTTTCCAGTTTAAGTTTAGCGATTTCTGCAACAATTCCTTCAGCACAGGCCTTCACCTTAATAAGACCACCATTCACCCAAACTTTATGGAATAATTTTGGACCACAATGTTCACCCAGCAAGTGTATTTCCATGGGTGATTTTGGCAGGCTTGTTATTTCAGCTGCACTAGCTTTCTTGAGTTTATGGATCCTGCATAATGCAAACATTTTTATGCTGCTGACCTTCTTCCAGAGCCCAACAGTGAACTTTCTTGCTGCTTTCAGGATTTCATTTTTAATATCTTGCAATTTTAGCGTGGTCATCATATGAGATGTGTTTGCTTCACTTACACTTAGGGAAGTCTTGGATGAGGACTGCAGAGCTTCTCTTCTATCAGAGCACTCCTTAGGATCAAGAAGGCCAACAATAGTCAGAGGTTTTACTTCTAGTTTTTAACTCTTTAACCAAAGTTGGCAACATTTTGATTTTAAATTCTAGGGTTAAGTAATCTTTTGGAAAAACTTTTTATATATGGTAAAGAGTGTACTTATTACTTCTAGTGCCATGTTTTTGTGTCAGGAGATAGTACCCATCTTAGGATTTCTATAGTGTCAAGATACACTCACGAGGGTGGTATTACAGAAAAGTAAACAGATGAAGCTCTACAATAATACCAAATAATCTGGACTTTCTACTCACATTATAAAGTACAGAGAGAAAGTTTTTTATTTAGACCCATTTCTTTTACACATTTAACTATTGTTGGAATCAGATTTTGTGTCTGGAGTTCATAATTTTTGGGCTCTGATCCAAGACTGGTCTGAACTACACAGACAGGAAAACCTTTGCAAAAAGTAGGATAAGTTTGGGATTTTTAGTAAAAAGTAACAAGGATACAAAATAATGATGGGTCCAATAAGCAAAAAAAAAATAGAAAAAAGAAAAAAAGGAACTCCAACTTTTACCCTTCTGTGCGAATGAAATCTAACACAACTAGGTTTTAGGCCAAACAAAAATTTCTTGGAAGCATATTTATTTGGCTGTATTTAGTAGCAGCCTTCAAAAAGATAAAAATCTGCAGGGTTTAATGAGTTAAAATAAAAGATTTTAAAATCATTGGATTTGTTCAATCACCTATAAATCACTAATTGTTGCAAATGTCATGCTTTGATGGATGCATTTAAAAACACCTTAGAACCTAATTACTTGAAATTACAATAATGGTAATCAATTTATTAACTCAAACAAAAGAAGTCAGTATCATTTTTAAGATCTGCATTTACAATGACAGTTAGCAGTAAATAAACTTATTCAATCAAATTTAATTTATGCAGTTTTGATTGCTTAAAGATGTGTGGAAATGAATATCAGTATAATTCTTTACAAAAGATATATGCATCAGTTTATTTTTCTTTAAAATTATATATGTATGTTTTACCCAAACAATGAATTTTGAAACCCACAAAAATAAAGTATTACACACTAATATTGCCATACAAGGTCTTGTATGTAAAATTTGGCATAAAAGAATTTTAAAACTACTAAAATTTTGAAGTAAATTCAAGCAAATGTAAGTGTACTTACTACTTGCTTAATATACAAAAATTCTCTTCTAATAAAGACTCCACTTTGTGCATCAAAAATCTTTAAGCATGTTTATGGGCTTTTTCTATTCATATTTCAAACATCTTTTACACTAACATTTACTGCATATACATATTATTAGAAGGGAATGGGATCATATTCACTGATTCTCTTTTTAAAAACACAGCCATGTCATCCCAATAAATTCATTAGAAGAATGTCAATGAAAAAGTTTTTAAAAGGAAAAGGCTTATAGGCAAATCACATTATTATTATGCCCAATGTCATACATGTGGTAACACAGTTGCCACTCATGCCTTTTAGTTTTCATATTGCTCCTTTGCAAGATGACAGACAAAAATGAAAAGAAAAATGAAGAATGTACAACCAACAAGTGGTGACAAAACTTTTTTTCTCAAATCTGAATCACAGAAGAGCCATGACGTCAGCTAATTTTAGTGATGATGAACTGGTGTGAGAATTAAAATTAGTGGAAGGAAGCTGGTATTATGTCAATGATGTGATCCTTTTTTGTTTAAATGTTTATTATGACTGCTTATTGTTCACACTGGAATTAAGGGATATAAATCATCATAATGAATCATCATTATGTAAATGATTGTTGACATCCATAATGTGGTGTGGCATTCCTCAGAAAGGGTGTTGTCATAATAACTGTCACAGTATACTCAGACAAGGCACTGCCATCTTCTCTGTTTCAAGGTATCTCTCCACCAGATATGATGTAAGCAAACTGCTCACTGGTTGAATCAATGGCAAGGCAAAGGCTAAAGCTTGCTTGGTATGGATGAATTGTGACTGTGTCAGACAGGTGACTGGACAATCGGCTGAACCGCTTGCTGGACAGTGCACTGGCCAAGATCGACAACATATTATATATTTTTATATTCTGCTCTTACCTGCAAGTGAAATTTAAAAGCCACTCAGATTCGCCTTATAACCAGCAATGCTGTCATGATAACAGCAACCATGCTTTTGTCTGAGCTTAGCAACTTGGTATTATACATGTCCATGTAAATATAGTACCAACATGACTAGATCAATGCTGGGTTTTCTGAGAGTAAAACTTTGGCACTCCCTGTATCATAAATTTTGTCAGATGGATTATTAGCAATCTCCCTGATATTCACTGATGCAGAAAAATGAGATGATTTCATCCAACTTCCAAGTGTAACCAAGGTTTCATCGTATAGGACTGGTTTGCAGATAGTGGAGTTGGACACCCAGAGATTGGCCAAAATCTGTAAATTTCTTCACCACTTTAAAGCTGAAACTCTCTATGCTCCATGGAAAGGTAGGAGTATGAGATTATAATGTCAGTTATTATGAAGGTAGGCATAGTTTCACCATCCATATGCAGTATAGTGTCAGGCCAACAGATATGCTGTGAAGGACTGCCCTTTGTACAGTTTGCTTTCTCCCCAGTGAGTAAGCCATAAAGAATAGAGCCAGTGGTTGCATTGGCAACTAGACAAATGTACCAGTTTGACTTGCTGGTATTAACTGCCAGTCAATCTGTTAGCTGCTTGGCTTGACTACTGGCTGGATGATGGCCCAGTTGCCAGCTGGTTGGTCAGCTCAGCTCTCGACTGGACAAATGACATCGCCTGGATGGAATGATGAACTAGAACCCATATAAACTCTGCTTACCATAGTACAAGCAACCAGCATATGACATGGATCTCTAAAGTGAATGATTCCTGCTCCATGGTTGGCAGTCAGAATGGTGTTTTTTAAAGCCTGGCAAAGAAGATTTTCAAAAAATACCCCATGTATCCAAACTTATAGGCATAATTCCATATTTGGACATACATAGGGACTTGAATCCAATGGGATGCCAAAAATATAAAATCTCCAAAGCATTATTCAGTTACGTCACTTACTGTCCCCAAAGACCTGACCTGGCTCTGTAAGCATTTTTGCAAAACCTGTGAACAAATCTCTTCTGATCACTTAACATACACTGCAGCTAGAAATAATTTAACTCTTTATGCCACTGACACACAAATCATGTGTCCTTGTTGACTAAGGCACATAACGTTAGAAGTATAAAAATAACAACAAAGAATCAGATAAAACAACCTATAAGTGTTCACATATAACAAAATCCACACAAGAACATTTGGTGCAAGAATGAGACAGAAGTTATGTATGACTTCATTGACTCTGGCACATAATATCATCAATTCTTACTATGAAATTAAAAGAATGACTGAATATTTAAATAATGAATCAAACGTGTTGACATATGCAACAGTGGAAGAGCACCTTGTGCATGAGAGACATATAAATATTCCTGTCAACTTAAAATCTTGCACCTTGTGCATTTCATCATCGCTGTTTATTTGAAAAGAAAGGAATGATAAAAAAATCAGAAAATAAAAAGCCACAAGTCTTCAAATATAACAAAAACTACATTTGATACTTAAACAAGCAAAAACACATTAAGTGTGTGCAAATAAACCAACAACAATGTACACCAATGATCTGTAATGGAGTAGATGTTCAGAAAAACAATTAAGTCCACAGCTGCGAAAAATGTACATTAATATCAACAAATATCACAAAATAATGATTCCAACCTGATGTCAATAACTTTACAATCGATACTATACAGATTTTGTCATTGGATGGTCAATAGTCCACTTGATTAAGCTAGATTCTGTAAGAGGTACAAGATATAATGTATGATATATCAAACAAAAGCTAAAAACTAAGTCAATCACTGTAGCCACCTAATGGTGGTAAGGGAGGTAATGGAAAGAATTGGGAAAAGTATCTTCCCTTTATATGACATACAGAAACGAATGACAAACATTTTTCATGATTCCAGGACTGATGGATTTGTGAAATATCAGAGACTCTTTGATAACTTTAATGTGATCAGGGAATATATTCAAAGGAGAAATTGGTAAATGGATAAACTATAACAAGAATTCCTGTGAAAAAAGTCTATCTCCACTAACCCAGCTGTCTGATGGTTAGTCCTCAGCAATACTTTACAATCATTATGGATCTGTTTGACTTTGGCCAGGGCCTGAAAAAAGTCCTAGAATAACAGAAAGAAAACTGAAATCAATTTCCCAAAAATGAAGTTGAATTTTAGAATCACATGATGCAGCCTACACTTATGAATATAAAGCAGAATATATCAAACTTCATTTTTGATTAAAATCTGAATTTTGGAAATTTATTGCTTTTATTCTACATCTAGTTGGAAGTCTACATTATGTGTATAAAATGTGAAGGTCCTGATGCAATGATGCCCTCCATAACATGTTTTGAACAGTATCTTAAGAAATCTTTGAGAAAATATTCAAATATGTTTCTTACTTCTTTTTTTTATTATTGCCATGTTTGATGGTAGACAGGCATAGTTTCTATTAAAATTTTTTAAAAGGCATTGATGTTCAAATGCTTTTGTCAAATTTAATTCTGTTGTGTTGTTTTTCCAAATAATATATTTAAAGATATTTCTAAAGTTTGCTAATAGCCACAGCATCTAACAGATGGTCTTGAACACTTCCATCCAAATTACATGCCATTCACTAAGGTTGTTTCAAAGAAAATGTATAAAATATTTTTTTTAAATATATTTTTTAAATAATAAACTCCACATAGGAAAGATAATTGATTAACATGTACCAACTTGAAAGATCTACATATCATAATGAAGTCTATCATACCTGATCCAATTCTACTTCTGAACATATTTAAAAAGCAGTTTTAAAGTTGCTGTTTTCTCTTTTTCAACATAATCAATTACATTTTGTGCTAGTTAAGCATTATCTGTGTAAACTTAAAAAGTTTTCATGCCTGGATATTTATTGCCATGTTCTAATGAATTTGGTCTTCTGATTTTGAGAAGGTGAAAACTGTAAATATTATTTGACAAAAGTTGATACATCGGAGGGCTATACTAAGATTGTATCTGGCTGCTTTGGTCATCATTGCTTTGCACTGGAAAACCAAACCATGGTCTGTGCAAAACATGACAAGATATTAAATCAGGAAGCCCCAAATGTTTGGTATTGTAAATGTTGACTAAGTTATATTAAGTTATTAATGAAAAGAAACCATGCCAATTCACATCTTAAGATATCAAAGAGTCAAATTTTTAATTAACAGTATAACATTTTATCTTCTACCCCACATCATCATAAATTTATCTTTATTAATATATATACCACATTATTCTGTCATAATATAAAAAAATGTCAACATTTTTTCAAGTGACGAGTTACAACTTAACCTGCTTGATAAAAACATACCACAATGGGATTTAATTTTTAGCCATTTTACTCCCCTTCCGATATCAGACCTGCCAACCCTAATGAGTCTGTCTCAGTAAAGCAGTTGATTATTTTCCATAAGTTTGACCAGCTTTTAGTAAGGTGTAAAAAAATATCATAAACTGTTAGTGTAAAGCTCGAAAACATAATTAAAAGCTTGCTTTTAGATACATGCAGTGAAAATAAACATATTTAACTGAAGAGATTGCAATGTACGTGTAGATGTTATTTACCACTATTAAAGTTGTACAAACTCAAGTTCCAACCCCAATGCAGCTCAATGGCTTGTTGCTGTCTCTCAACGAGGTGTAATTCGTATCTTTTTTAATTGTACATGACAAAATCATATCTCTCGCCATGAGACATGCTCAAATTGGCATGTGATGTCCAAAAAACATAATTCCATCTTTTATTCACAAGAATCTGAATATACCTTTTTATTCTTTGGTGTTGATTGTTAACACTTTTTAAGAGGCTTATTTTCCCTTTCATCTTAAACATGCATTGCTTTCTGGACACCATTTTTAAATAAATTCTACAATCAACAGTTGGATCATGCAAATTCTTCACATAAACAAATAGTGTCAGTTTAAAGCATCTGAGGTGCTGCTGTAAAGTTAGTCTGGTTTCTTGTTGAATGTCACTAATTTTAATATTAAACCCGGATCCAAATCCAACACGGATGAACAAATTTTCCAGATTTTTCGGGAATGATTATTTTTATTTTTCCAAAGTTTTTGCTTTTATGTCAGAAGTTCATATTTTTTAAGGGTAATTTTCGTAAGACTTAAGGCAAAATTGTAAGAGGTTGCAGGTCTGCGATATCTGCAAATTTTCTATGTAGATACAATCAAAACATGCTGAGACAGAGTCATACCATAAGCTCAAATTACTTCAGAGCCAGGTCACCTAACACTTTAATACAATTAATGTATCATTAAAAACTGGTCAATGTGTCCTAATTTGGGAAGAGCTGAGTAGCATTCCTAAATTTTAATCTACCTATGAATAAATGATAAGAGTACATGTAACAAGTGATGTGAACTAAGCATCACATATAAAACAAATGAAAGATCCGATGAAAGGAAAAAATCTAAAGTACCTGTGACAGGGCTCCACTTCTGTCTCCTCTAAGAGCCTTTATTTCATCAGGTTTCAACTGGAATTTAGCCAGGAAAACATCTGCTACTTGTGCCTTCATTTGAAGCTTGTGACTGAAATAAGAAACTGAGAAGCTCAGAATGAAATAGTTACAGAAATAAGACAACTAAATAGTCTCAAAAGAGATGTTCATGTCTAAATACAAAAGCATTTAAGTCATACAAAAATAAGACAATTAAATAGACTTAAGAGAGATTCTTATGTCTAAATACAAAAGGATTTGAGTTATATTTTTTTACAGTTTCAAAAAGAGAAAAGAATTCACAAACCCAAATGTGAATGAAAGCATGTTTCAAAAATCTGTACACATGCATACCAATCATCCGAAAGGTATAAGCATATTTATTGCTATTATAAGTGGGGAAAAAAGCATAACATGGGTGTAAAAAGTGTAATCAGAATTACAACACATATGAAAAGATACATTTATTTTTATTTGTTACTAACCTAGTTCTGCAGTGGGTCAAAATTCTTCTCACAAAGGGCAAAATCCATATCGATTAGAACCACAATGCAAACACAAAATATACTGAAAAACTGTTTATATTCTGCACTCACTTTTTTTATACTACACTGGGATAAATGATTCTGAAAATTTACATCTGATATAACAAAAAGGGAACTGAGAGAGAAGTCAAGTGAAGACCTGCATCTCCACAATGCCAAGTTTAGGGCAAGTATATATATATATTTAGTCAGGAGAAAGAAAGTCTAGGTAGAGCTACACAAAACAAAAACTGTATTTAAGGAAAAAAATAATTACATGTTTGTTTAAAATATCAATTAATTTTAATTAATTTAAAATTTTAATCTCCACCTGAAATTTGCACATCCTGGGGATGTCCCATAGGGTAAGGACTACCCTAGAAGCAAATGTCAGTTGGGTACATGCATATGTTCAATTATGCCTAAGCATATATATATATATATATATATATATATATATATATATATATATATATATATATATATATATATATATATATAGTTAGTTTAGTTAGAGGTTAGGGATCATGCTAGATTCAAGCTATGGATAAGGGTAAAGTCCCGAGTGGCAAGAATGTCAGTTACAAGTATGTGGGTCACTGATCTCATATGCCAAGTTTCAGGCATATAAGACATAAAACAGAAGAGTTCCTGAAAATTACTTAGAATCAACTCTCTGTCAGCCACACTAACAGAAGCATGATAAAAAGTTTCAAAATGTTGACACAACCTACATCCATGAGCTATCAATGATCCAAGTTTTGTGTGCCTAGCTATAACAATACAGCAGGAGTTCAAGGCTATTACATACATATTATACATAAAGTGACAATATCCCTGCATTTCTTCTAAAGTACATAAATAATACAAATTAAAGTCATATTTACTATAGACATTTTACATTGTTAAGTAATGAAATTAAAAAGACTATCTAAGACTTTGCCTTGAGGAGACTACAACATGCTTCCCAGGAATTTACATATTAGAAGTCTATAAATCTGACTGATAGTTATATCAGCAGTCAAGGCATCTGGTTGATTGATTGATTGATTGATTTAATTTTAATAGCACACCAGCACTTTTAGGCTATTTAGCGCCATACAGTAGGTCATATGTGTAAAAAGAAAGGTTCAATATCGACCAGCGATATAGTAAAAAATCCATAGTAGTTAAATATAAAATGGTAAATGTTGGTAACAGTTAAAGATGTTGGTTCCCAATCAACGGGAAATGTAAATGATGTATCTTGATGAAATAATAGTAAATAATAGTTGGTATTTGCATTAGTTAAAAATTAGTTTGGGTGAGGTCATACAAGTTACAGTTTTTAAAAAAAAAAATAAAAGATTTACTTCCTTTAGGAAATCTAAAATACTAGTGATTTGGATAGTATCAAAAAGTTCCTGCATGTCGTGTACATTATAGTATTTATTACGTGTAAGTTGCAGGTCGGAACACATGGTCATAAAGTGTTTAACAGTAAATGGTGCATTGCAAGAAACGCACTCTGGTGGATCTTCATCTTTTAGTATGTATGTGTGAGTGGGTAATGTATGTATGACCGATTCTGATTCTTGCAATGACATTCTCCTCCCTAGGAATAGTTCTGTAGGAAGGAGTCCATTCTCCCAAGATTGGTTTGATGGCATGAAGTTTGTTATTGATTGCATCATCCCATGATACCTGCCACTTTTGACGTAGATACTTTGACGTAGATTCTTGAACTCTTATCATGATCTTCTCAATGACTTTACACATTATGCAAAATTTTATACTGATGGATCAAAGGTTGCTGATAAGGCTGCTGCAGCCTTCGTCAGTGGCAAACACATAACCAAAGAGCGTTTGCCAAATGATGCATCCATATTTTCAGTGGAAATCAGAGCAATAGACCTTGCTCTGACATTTATCGAATCTAAACACATTTTAAATAGTATTATCTTCTGTGACTCATTATCAGTGCTTCAGGTGCTACACAATATCAAACTAGATAATCCACTATTAGTGAATATTCTGGTCAAAAACTCTGAGTTTAGTACCTCATACAATATAGTATACTGTTGGCTACCTAGCCATATTGGTATTAGAGGTAACGAAGAAGCAGACCGGGCTGCTCAGATGGCTCTATCTTCAGAACCATCAGATTTTAAATTACCATATTCTGATTTTAAACCTTGTATCAAGGCATCTGGCTGGTATTTATATATTAGCAGTCCATGCTTCTGACTAACATATACATATTAAAAGTCTATACATCTGACTGATAGTTATATCAGCAGTCAAAGCATCTTGTTAGTATTTATACATTAGCAGACTGTGCTTCAGACTGGTGTTTATATATATTAGCAGTCTATGCTTCTGACTAGTATCTATATGTTATCTGTCTATGCATCTGACATTTATATATAAGCAGTTTATGCATATGACTGGTGTTTATATGTATATATTAGCAGTCTATGCATCTGACTGGTGTTTATATATTAGCAGTCTATGCATCTGACTGGTGTTTATATATTAGCAGTCTATGCATCTGACTGGTGTTTATATATATTAGCAGTCTATGCATCTGACTAGTGTTTTATATATTAGCAGTCTATGCATCTGACATTTATATATTAGCCGTCTATGCATCTGACTGGTGTTTATATATATTAGCAGTCTATGCATCTGACTGGTGTTTATATATTAGCAGTCTATGCATCTGACTGGTGTTTATATATATTAGCAGTCTATGCATATGACTGGTGTTTATATATTAGCAGTCTATGCATCTGACATTTATATATAAGCAGTTTATGCATATGACTGGTGTTTATATGTATATATTAGCAGTCTATGCATCTGACTGTTGTTGATATTTTAGCAGTCTATGCATATGACTGGTGTTTATATATTAGCAGTCTATGCATCTATCTGGTATTTATATATTAGCCATCTATACATTTAACTGGCATTTATATTTTAGCGGTCTATACATCTGACTGGTACACCATTCCCTTGATAACTCGCAAACCCGCTTAAAATGCAGGGTCAGGTGTGGATCCCATTTTTTAAAACCAGAAAATACTCCCCTCCAGATATACCTTTTTTTGAGCTTGAAGAAAATTGTGATCAAAATTGGTAATTGAAACATTGATATATCGCTTATTTTATGGTCAAAAATGGTAGATATGGCATGGAAAGTTTAATCAACATTTTGAAATTATCAACTTTTAATAAGAAGTCATATAATTTGTTACATTTTCTTTCCTAACGATATTCTTAGCACACTGTAATTAAAGATATTCAAGGAAATTTTGATCAATGAAAAATGTCACAAATGCCTAGTGTAGGATGTACATTAATATTTAAATGGCAGTAATTTTTATTAAGTGAAATTAGTATTTTAATTCAATCTTTAAGCTCCTCTTAAGAGCAATCATCATAAATGCATTGTCTATCTGAAAGTAAAATGTATCTCTACCATAACAGCTATGTCCGCAAGCATTTCTCTGAGAACCTAATTAAGTGCTGTTTTTTGATAACTGACTTGCGGAAATATTTGTTTGGTTGTTGCACTGAATTAAAACGTGGCCTCCTTTGTATTATCATGTTAATTATGTCATTTGAATCAAATAAAGCAGGTCAAATTTAAAAAAAATTAAAGACATGCGAATCATACACACTTACATTTTAGCAGCCTCTGGTCATATATCAAGTGAATTCACTTCAGTTGATCAATCGAACACTGTTATAAATGTTATTATATATGCAGCATAAACTACCTTAAATTAACCAACTCATTCATAACTGTGACCAAAGACAGCAAGGCAACCAAGAGAAATGAATACTTCATAAAATAAAGAGCCTGGTTTCACAGATATAGACCAATGTGGGCAAGTGATTTTCAGAGAAATCTTGAACTGGCACTAAAAGATATCCAATGATGACAAGTTTCACTATTACTTTCAATAAAATCATGACATCAATATTGTATGAATTGAACAATATAAAAATTTAATATGTTGGAGATTGTCTCACAAAATAAATATCACTCGTTTTTTAAATAAAAGGAATCTTGTTTGGTGATGTATCAACAGTTAGTCTAGCTCGCAACTATGGTGACTTCTGACTTGGTCATATGCTATTAAATACTACTCTGGGAACAAAACTAATCAACAAAACAAAAAGCAGTGATGTAATACGTTTTTGCCTATACATGGTGGTTGTTCAAACCAGTTGGAACAATCTTTCATATGCTGGTGTTTACATGTATCTTATATATATAAACACCAGTCAGATGCATAGACTGCTAATATATAGACACCAGTCAGATGCATAGACTGCTAATATATAGACACCAGTCAGATGCATAGACTGGTGTTTATATATTAGCAGTCTATGTGTTGGAGAAGGACTTCACCTTTCTGCTTGCAGTTGAGTTGTTTGATTAATCAGGTCATGGGTCTGTTCTTTAGCAACCTGAAAGTAAATGTATACAAAGGCCTTGAAAAATGTCTTGAATTGAAAAACCTATAGTGACATGGATTCTGATTTTTATCTGCCTTGTCAAAGTTATACAATAAATTTCTCTAAATAAAGAATCTTTCATAAATGACCAAACTTTACAAAATTTTTCAATATTAAAATATTTATTTTCAAGCAAGTGTCTCAAATGGGTCTGAAATCAATAACCTTCATGACATCTGACTTACACTGGGGATTTCCAAAAGTCATTTAAATTTTTAAAATATTTTGGCCATATTTGAAATGACAATTTTAAGTATTTCTTCACAAAAATGCAGTGCATACACTTGTACATTACTAACCAAAAGCTTATATTGTGTATACAGAAAAAAACATTATTCAAAATATCAAAGATGAAAGCTTTTTGTTTATGCATTGTTCAGCAAAAATCTTATTTTGTTACCATTTTTGTTTCGAAAAAGCTTATGATGATTAATATGCATTATAGTAGCTCTTTAGCGAATGCGTCTATAATCCATGAATATAGATACCACAAAGATAATGAAAACCACTGGCTATCTAATGGTTACTTTCCCCTGCTGAAAGCAGTCCTGGATAAAAATGAAATATGTATTTAAGAAAGAGGGAGAGGCATCTTTGATTTCTATAAATTTCAACTGGATCTGATTAAGGGTCAAAACTGACCCTTACAGTATTTGTCTTTTCAGGCCCAGAAGGTGCACATATGGTCACTGGGTATGGATTTCAATAGTCTCAAGTGTTATTTGCATGTAAAGATTGTCTTTTCATTGCAAGTAAGCATATATATATATATATATATATATATATATATATATATATATATATATATATATATATATATATATATATATATATTGTTATTCTATGAAATCTGGATAATTTCTATGTTATGATTCTGGAGCTAAGTTTCTAAGGAAATTGAAATATCCTGGAGTATCATCCAGTGGCCCAAGCCTTATGTGTTTACATTTGTCATCGATCACACATGCCAAGTTTCAGACATGTCAAACATAGATAAAAAATACAGCAATTATTTGAAATTAATGTCTGACATCAAGGGAATTAATCAAAATTCATTAAGTATTGCCACCACCTATGACCATAGGACTAGCATTGATCCAATATTAAAGTCTCTAACTTTAATGATTTTTGAGGAATTCAATGAAATTATACATGAATGACCATATGTAAATATGTATGTATATACAGACTGTATAACAGTATCCATGTGTACCTTTGAAAGTACTGTGAGGAATAATATTAATAAAACACTGCTTTAAACCAGACAGGACTGAAGTGAAGCAGTAGCAATAGATGATGATTTTACTTTCTCCATCACCAGGCAAAACAGATTAAAATTACCTAGAAATGTATCATATTGTACAGTTGCATTATTCCCATGAAATCAATGAGTGGACAGTTAGTGATTCCGATATATTTCATGTTTGACGACATATAATAGTGCCTCCTTAGTCTGAAGGGAAAAACAAACTGACTTGAGAACCCATGTTAAGTAGGGCAAGGATTTGTTAGCTCAAACATTTTACTGCCATAAAATATTATCACTGTAAAGTGATGGGTCACAAGTTAATAAAATCTTTCAAAGACTTACTGAAAAAGTACTGGAAATTAAAAGGTGGGTACAGAATACAACAGAGTGAACATTTTGTTCAATATTAAAGTTATACTGATATCAACACTTATAGCTGAAAAAAGTCATTTAACTGTCAGTTTATACTATAACTTGTGCTTCACAAATGGAAAAAAAAGAGAAGAACAGACAGACAAATGAAAAGAAGTTGAAAGCATCATGATTCTGAACCTTGAGTCTGTTGGTCATATCTTGACAGCATTCGTTCATGGCCTTCACATCCCCATACACACTGTCCAGTTGCTGAAATGAAAATACATATCATAGCATACAATCAACAGTGAACAGTAAAGAATATTTTAGGACCGTGATAAATATCTTACACCCAGATCAAGGGTTTTCTCTTGTGCTAGCATGAATGCTGCCTGTGGTCATTTCTCCTTGTTGACACAGTCTGTTAACTTAAACTGTTTTAAATAACAATATGAATTGTTTTACAATACAAAAATATGATATATAAATGAAAATCACATCAAGTGTATCTATAGCATAATGTTAAAATCACCTTTACTTTGATGCTCTGTCTTAATACATGACATGAAGCATGCTGTCTATGATAGTAACTGTAATACTATCAAATGTTCATTGAAATTTGTTCCAATGGTGACTGCATGAAGTGGGGGGAGAATCTTAAGACAACTTTTACTAGATAGTAGCACTTTGTTTCATACTAATTTGAAATAATTTATTTTTAAAAAAGTCACCAGAATTTCCATAAAATATATTTTTCATATCTGAGTGGGCCATTAATGATTTGTGTCAATGATATGAAAATACCAAACAAACCCTAAGAGATCATACTTCATCAGACCTAAATAAAGGTCTAATAAAAAAAATATTGTTTTCTCTTATCACCAGAACAAAATTTTCTCCAAAATTTGAAACGTTATTGCATTGACTGATGAATCATGGCGACATCTTATTTAAATGTGATATTGACACATTTCCTATGTCTGACAGTCATCAGTTGATTTAGACTCAACTCAACTATTTAGGGCACTGTCATCAGATGATTCAGACTCACCTCACCTATGTATGACACTGTCATCAATTAATTTAGACCAGTGGGTCCCTAAATTTCTTTGGCCACCACACCCTTGATTATCCTTAGCACCCAATATATTACCCCATAACAAGCATTATCCCCACCCTCAGTAATCCCACTGCCCACTTTGGGAACCACTGATTTAGACATTCTTTAACTATGTATGACAGTCATCAGTTGATCTAGACACACATCACCCATGTATGACACTGTCATCAGTTGATCAAGACATACATCACCCATGTATGACACTGTCATCAGATGATTCAGACACACATCACCCATGTATGACACTGTCATCAGTTGATCTAGACACACATCACCCATGTATGACACTATCATCAGTTGATTCAGACACACCTGCACTGGCATCAGCTTACAAAGACAAGTATCATGGGTTGTCAAACTTTGTCCCAAATGAAAATTATACCTCTCTCATGTTTATTAGTGTCCTAATATTATGTATATCTTTAATTTTTGTACTTCCTGGTAGATGATTTTATTTACTGTTTGTAATTATTGTTACTGGTTGTAAATTGTAGAGAATATCTTTAGTCAGGTGTTTCCTACATGACCCAAAGCTGGCAAGAGCATAATATTACATAGGATCTATAAATTGATGTTTATGATTGTGCTGACAATCATTAACAATAATCTTAATAATAAGACATAATGTTGTCTTTGGATTCATTTCTCATTGGCTGATGGGGCTGCAACATTTCTACAACAATTCAGTAACTTCCCATTGGTTGGGCTGGGTCACATGAATAGGTAAATTTCAGGCAAAATGAGAAATAAGATCCATCGCATAAGGTATATTGTGAAATGTATTCACAATTTAAGGTGTATATAAGAAAAGAATGGAGCAATTTGATTCATTCAGATTTTGTGGTCTTCCTCATTTCTTGTGTTCCTGTTTTAAATCTGCATTCATGTTTTAATTTGCACTTAGATATAAACAAGAGGAAAAACATTTGTATTGACTATTCAGTGGAAATAGGAGGTAGTGGTTATTTGAACTATAATACTGAAAATTTTACAGCAGATTCAGGGCCAACATTTCACCTTGATGAACATGCAAGTGAGATTTCATTTTAAAACTTTTCACCAAAAAAAAAGTAACATTTATTTCATGAGAAAATTGTCTACTTCAAAACTCAATTTTTGTATTTTTCAATTAGTAAAATATTTATGCCGTGATTTCATTGGAAAAGTAATAGTGAAACTTCCTATTATGCTTCAGGATATCTCTACATGTGAATTCAAGAATTCTCCAAAACTTTTCTCCCACAAGGGTCCGTATTTGTGAAACAAAGCTCTTTATTGTACGAAATACTCATTTCGCTTGGTTCCCTTGCTATTTTAATCACATTTATTATTGAGTAGGTTAATTTAAGGTAGTTTAATTAGATTATGTACACAATAAAATTTATCACAGTGTTTGATTTATCACCTGAAATGAGTTACCCGACTTACAACTGGTGCCACTGATTTGTATGCCTTTGTTTTTTTTTTCAATTCCACCTGCTTTATTAAATTTAAAAGATGTAATTACCATGATAAAAAAAAACATGGTAGGCACTTAATTAAGTTCTCAGCAAAATGCTCATGAACATAGCTGTTAGAATAGATTGACACATTTTACATTTAGTTACCATAGGACACATTGCATTTATGATGAATACATTTAAAAGGAACAAAAGAATAAAACTAGAATACAAATTTCAATTGATAAAAAAAAAATTATTTCAATATTTTATTGGTATTTATTTATTAAAGTATTGCCTGAACTTGGTGTGACATTTTCATTTATTGAAATGTCCTTGAATATTGTATTTTGTGGTTTACTATGAATGTCACTTAAAATGAAAATGTAACAAATTATTTGACTTCTTATTAAAAGTCGATATTTCATAATATTGATTAAATTTCCAGGTCCTATCTACCGTTTTTGACAATAAAAAGAGCAATATATCAAATATTCGTTACCAATTTCAATAGCAACTGTCTTCAAGTTCAGCCAATAGCAATCAATTTTTTGGTATTTACTGGTTTAAAAATTGGGATCCATGCCTGACCCAGCATTATAAGTGGGTTTGCGAGTTATCAGGGAGCGAGTTATAGAGGGGAGTGGTGAACAAGCTAAATGCAGACACTGTGTAATCAGTAATGAATGAAAAGTAAGTCAGTGTAAACTATTTGTTGCATGTGGTTAGTATGTATTACTCTTTTTGAGATGGATAAAGTTTCAAAACTTTACATACATGTATCCATGTACATGAGCTAAATGCAAAACTTAATGTAAATGCTTTACAATGGCAGCAGGAATAAAAACAATGCCTTGCTTATTTTCTCTCTCAAGATGATGAAATAAATCAAATTTGGACTAAGATAGTTGTTTAGTTTCAAATAACGTAGTTTTAACAACCTGCTATGCAACTGATGTCAGTATGTCAGCTGTGTAATTAGCTGTAGATCTGACACCAACCTATGTATCTAGGGGTGATACACTAACTGCCACCTTTCAGAGCTGGCAACTGTTAGCTAATTAGCTAAAACATTTTATTTGTGATGGTTGGATCTGTAAGATGGTGATACTATGATTAGGATATATATATAATGAAGAGAAAGATGATCTCTTAACTAAGTTTTACTGGAGTTTTGATAATAATAATATGTAATTTGTTTCATATGGTTAATGGTTATCTTAACACATTATTATCACACTGAGAAATAGGAGATGTGCCTTTCCCATGGCCCTTGGATTACAAGCCTAATACTTTATTATCTAAGCTAAATTGGTTTCCAGTTTGTATTTCACATAAACTGTTGTAAAATTACTGCACATTGTGTAAATCATTCCCACACTTTTCTAAAGATAAATTTCCAGGTCATTTCCAGGGTTTTTCCAGAATGAAATTAACTTTTTCAAGGTTTAGACATTGCCATAACCAAATGGTATTGAAGAACATTTTAGATTATAAAACAAGCATTTTCTAAATCTAAAGATGTTTATATTTCAAGACACTCCAAAACATCAAAGTCACAAAAGATGATCATGTACAAAACCATCAAATGTATCACACAAAACAAGTTTAACTATATTCCTATAAATTAGCATGCAAAGTTATTTCCAATCTACAGAATAAACATTCTAACTTAATGTGATGATCTGCATTATATTGTTATGTGGAAATAACATAATGAACATAAATTAGTTTTGTTTCATTTCAAACCTTTAATTCAAAAGAATTTTATAGCAATATATAATTGTCATGCAAAGTAAACATTAACTATCACAGTATGAAAAACCAATAAATGCAAATTATTAGAATCTTATCTTGTAAACAAAAAGTTTAACCCTCAATCTATTTGTACCAATAAAACCCAAACAAGATTTTTCAAACAACCTAAAATCATTAAGAGGATTTGGTTAAAAATCTATCATTTCAAAAAATATTTACGAAAGGGATGCAGATTTAAATTTTGACAAAAGACCTTCATTGTTGTATAAACAAGAACTGAATTTTCTGTAAAATCATGTCTTCTTGTACTTCGATAAACTAGTCCTCAAACCTGTATTGACAGAGGGACTCAAATCTTTATTTAATATATAATAAAAATGATGACAATTTCCCATTTCTCCTACTTTCTTTTTAAGATCAAAATCCAATGCTTCAAGCTACATGTCACTGTAACAGTTTCACACCAAAGTTCAGCTCAGAGATTCAACATTTTTTGACAACAAAGTTAGCTTAAAACAAATAGCAGTCTGTATTTTAATCTGGGTTTTCTTGGAATATTCCTAGCCTATTTTTCACATTTGGACATTTAGGTTGGGGTGTAATGTCAGCTATTGCATGTCAAAATCTGGAATTTGCTGCCACTTTGCAGTTTTGGCATATGGTAGTCGCTTACCAACAGGCCTAGCAAATTTAAGTGATGTTATATGAACTCATACCTGCATGAAATAGATAGGAAAATTGTTTATTTTCTCAGAAATGTCAAGTATTATAATCATTATGTCTTTAATCCATGGACAGACTAAATGAAACATCAGCAAAGATGAAACCTGACCCAATACTCACCATTTGCAGAACTAGTCACATGACTTCACAAATCTCAAATGATATTGGAAGTCAAACTGTGACAAAATATCAACTCCTTTTTAATGTAACAAAAATTTAATTATATTAAAGTCAGATATCTTTTGTAAAAACCAGAAAGAACCTATAACTGTCAACATATTTATTTTGAGAACAATGACAAGAAACCTTTCACTGTCACAGCAATCTGGCCAGTCTGAGTCTTCAAGCAGAGAGCAAATGTAAACGTTGTAGTCATGTGATACAACAAAACCCTGGTAGTTATTCTCTAAATAAATATAGGGAACTAAGTGTTCTTTTCTTTTCTGCATTTTTATTACAACTAGCATATGACTATCAAAAAATATGTTTTTATTTTCTTTTACATTTGAAATGGGTTAATACTGGTAACACGTAACTACTGGATTTATGATGTCATGAACATGTTGGTTGTGAGATACATGTACTCATGTGACTAGCAATGAAAATTGTGAATACATGTACCAGGTCAAATTTCATCAATGCCATCAATGTATCTTATCTTTCAGCAGTTTAAAGACATACAAATTTTAATACAAGAAATTTCAAAGAAAAAATATAAGTTTCATATCAATTTCATGCAGGTATGACTCGATTTAACACTGTTACACTTTGCTGCACCTATGTTGGGCTCTTGTGACGCTTGACTAGTTTTCATACAATTCATGTAAGAAAAGATGTGGATATAGCTGTCTGAAAAAGTCTACTAAATGAATCTATTCCACTGAGCGATTGGACTGACTCAACAAATATGTTAATGGCAAGCACCCAAATTAACCATAATGAAATCTTCAAATATTCTGGTCAAATCTCGATATATTTAAATCATGATAGTTCAGTCACAACTCAATTACATCATGGTTTTGAGCTTCAAGTGGTGGCAGAAAATTTTCATGGTTTGGAAAGAATTATGAATTCTCCCGACTTTATCCCAACTTCCCAGTAGCATGGGAACCCTGTACCCTATATGTAAAGGAAGGTTAGTTGCATTGCATGTGTGTATAAACAGTGACAATTTGCATCTGTGCACTGTAATGCTAATGAAGGAAATGTAGGTGAATGAAGAATTTGAATATTTAAAAAATTAAAAACATAAAAATTGATAAAACATTACAAAAATCAGAAAGATAAATCTGAGTATCATTTACTACTGTAATAGTAGCAACGTACCTTTTAGGACAATATTATATTACCATATTATATTACCAAAAAGGGTTCAAATGTTTTTTCTTTAATACATTAATTGGGGCTTTAAATACAGATTCATGATTAAGGAGATATATATATATAAAGCACACCACTTCCAGCATAGGGGCCCCGAGTGGCCGAGTGGTCTAAAGCGCTGTCCGTTACGGATCACTGCCATCTCACCTCTGTTTGCGTGTGTTCGAGTCTAGGATTTGGCTAATGTAGATATGTGAGAAAGCTTGCCAGTAGCTTCTCGTGGGTCGGTGGTTCTTTCAGGTGATTTCCCGGTTTCTTCCTCCACCATTAATACTGGCCGCCATGAATAGCCTATCGTGTGCTGAAAAATGGCGTTAAGCCCAACAACAAACAAACAAACAAACTTCCAGCATAACTTGTGAAACTGCTTATAAGGTGTGGCAGGCATTAATCCCAGATTTCCAGAAATGTACTGACCCTTGTTTGCTGAATTTAAAGAAAATAAATATCAAAATCAGAGGTATTACTAGGATTTTAAAAGCAGGAGTATAGGACTTCTAATTTGGTAAAAGTAGGAGTCCCACCAGCAAAAGTTACAATCACCACTAAGCCAGACATCACGTACTTTCTTACACTTGGCTACTGTCACATCTGAACTATCAGTTCTAGCAACTTTAGCACAGTTCTGAATCTCATTGAAATCTTTATCATTTTTCTGTTTAACCAAAAAATACTTGTCTAAATATGCAAATGGCATTTTGTCCAAGTCTCTTGATTTAGCATTCACAGGCAATATTTATATGGCAACAATCAAAAATGAAATCAATAACAGTAATCACACTGGGCTTCACCAGTGTTGTAAATTGCGATTTTGTTTTCCTTATTGGCGACAGAATATATCATCTGGCAACATTTTTGGCAACAACATTTTTGACTGATAAAAACGATATATACAGTCTTGGGTTTGGAGTGGAGAAATTCAAAGGCACCATGACAGGATGCAGCAAACTTGGATATAAAAATGCAATGGAATATATTGTTACATAAACAAATCCTTATATCATATTGACAAACCACTCTACCAGTGCATTATTATATCATAATCCGCTTATGCTGATATCTGGCCTTGAAAATGCATGTTGTAATATAATCAAAATAGCCATGAAACTGACTAGCTACAACCGACCACCTCAGATGGTGGGAATATGGAATGACTACAGTCAACCACACACTGGCAATTTAAAAAAATAAAGAATAGTTTTGCTGCAACTTCAATGAAATCTTATTACCTCTGAAACACCAATATATACTAAGCAAATTTTTTTAAAAAAAATTGTCTCAATGTTCTACAATTATTTGATGTTTTAACAGTAAAAACAAATGGGTATTTGTTTGGACCTTCAAAGAGAGCCTGTAGCAGTGCCTTCAATAACATGTGCATCTTCATCAAAGCAAGCAGACGACCATTGATCATAGAAGACAGCAACAAACTAAACCAAAAGCATTGCTTCAATTTTCATAGTGACTAGAACATATTTATTGTACTGCAAACTTTCCTGTATGCAACAAAAACGTGCATGCGGATGACTCCTGTGTGGGTGATTTTCTGCATCCCAAATAAAAAATTTGCATCCAAATGTGTAATTAAGCATTTCCGAGGTCTCTAAAAACTGGTTAAAAAAACCCTAATTTTGTACTTGTTTTATTGTTGAAAATAGCATTTAGTGTCCAGAAATATGAATCAACATTAAAAAGATCTTAACTTGTATATCATATATTTTGCTACATTTCTCTCCAAAAACGCAACTCTCAGCATGCTGTAAATAAAATAAAATTTTGATCAGAAAAAGGTCACTAATGCCTACTGGTTGCAACACTGAAAAATAAATAACAATGAAACAAGTGTGTCAAGTGAAAATAGTGTTCTAGTTGCCTATTTTAATTTGGTTTCTTTGTAAGCATCATAAATGCAACATGCCCTCTTGTTTTTAAACTCGAAAAATGTCAATCTATCATTGTAGCTATGTCTGTGGGCATTTCTGTGAGAACCTAATTCCTGGCAGTGTTTTGATCTCCAATTTGCAGATGTATTTGATGTATAGCTGCATGCAATTAAAAGTAGACATTCTCTCTATTATCACAGTCCTTATACATTTTGTATCAAATTAAAAAAAGAGAATGGAATACATAAAATGTAAAAGGCATGCAAATCCTACCTGTGTGAGAGTTAGTGGTGTTACAGTCCTGTGTCAGGTCAACTCATTTCAAGTGACAATTCAAACACTGTTATAAATATTAATATGTCAGCAACAATTAAAGATACCTTAAATTATCCTAGTTATTCAGAAATGTGATCAAAGATAGCAAGGCAACCAAGCAATAGCAAAACAAGTACCCATTGAATTCAAATCTTTCTTTGACAGATACTGTTCATTATGGAGAAGTGTGTTTTAGTTTCTACTGAACATAAAATTACTTAATTTGCTAAAGGATGAGCAGAAATTTCACTAATACTTGTAATGCAATCATGCCATCAATATTTCACTAATAAAACTATTGTACAAAATTTAGTTTAAATGTTGATGGTTTTGGAATAAATCAAATGTGTAAACTTTTTTAATATGAGAAATTTTGTTTTGTTGTGCAAAAAGCAGTGATATAAAAAACAATATTTTGCAGGTATATGAGGTACACATGCACACGATGTGATGAAACCTCTGGGAATTTTGTTTTCATGTTTCTCGGAGATTGGTTAACTTGGAAATAAAAGTAATTTATACATATAAGCAAAAAATTTAATTTTAAAAAGGTCTTTGTTTACAACTATTCCTAAATATAAAATGAGTATTCAGCCATTAAACAACAAAGATTCCCCCCATTTATGGTCTTCTTGATGTCTGGCCAGGATGACACCCATTCTTCATGTTACAGAGGTGCCTCTGTAACTCATGCTCTTGCTTAAAGTGCGGTCTACATTCTGGACCTGTTGTGTGCAAGTTATCAAGGAAGAGGTGTAAGAGTAAATATAACTGAGTATTTATGACATATTTGTTTTAAACATTGAAATCCACCTAATTCATACATATCAAGAGAGTTTTATTTAACATTTATGTAATATTTTGATATTATACTTAAGAAAGACAGAATTTATTTTTTGTAACACAATTTGCATCTTGAACAGCTTAAAATCTTTTCATGCATATAAGGGGTAGAACTATAAACCACTATGTAAAAGTCAGGCTAACAGATTTGTATGTGGCCATAAATAAGTTATAGACATCTAGTCTTCTGCATTCTAAATTTCAAAAACAAAGACACTAAGTTTTGTTTTTCTTTTTGTAACATACCTCTTTAACAACTTGGAATGTCTCCAAGAATTCCTCATTGATGACTAAGCTTCTTCTTTCTATATCACCCCTCAAGTTTCTTCTTGTTCTGAGATTATTTTCAGTAAAAAAAGTTGACAAGGCTTTCAAAGCCTCTAACATTTCCTGCAAAAGATAACATGACAATTAAGTGGGCTTCACTTATCCTTTCAACAATAACACTGACCTAACTGAGATATGCATAAAGAAAGTATTCCTGTCATTACATACCAATCTGTATAGGACACACTGTACTATTGGTATGGAAAAATGGGAACCAGCCTGGATGTGGGTGAACAGTAAATACAGTATATATGTATATATGAGTTTGGGTGGCCAGGATTGGTTAATAATGTAAGTTAAATTTTAGGAAAAAGAACATTTTGAGAGCTTATCCTAGATATAAGTAAAACAAATACAGACATTGTTTTATTGATGAAATTTTGGTTCTTTAACAGTCATGAGTTTGGAACACCCATTACTAAAATTAGCACCTGACTCTTTGGTGAGGAATTGAAAGCATGTGTTTCAAACACATGCAGGTCCAGAAAATGCTGCAGCTCATATCCTTTCCTCTACAGAAAAGTGGACATCCAGGTTTCATCTATACAGATAAAAATAGGTTTGATCATGGGCACTCTGAAATTTTAAGTTATTGAATTTTTAATATCAAGGTATTTGCATTGGTTTACTATGGGAACTGAATTAGTACTGTGATTCCGATAGTGATAGAAAATTAGAAAGTTAGTATCTTACATTACAGAGACTGTTGTATGATAATGATAAAGGTGACAAAAATTAACAAATGAATGGAATAATCCAAATTCTAGTTATTACATAAAACATCTATCAGATCTAAAACAAACTGTATTAAAGTTTTAATGTCATGACTGTTTCAATCAAGTATCACAAATACACATTAAAATGCTGGGATATGAAAACACAAATGACTAAACAATTGAAGGATAACACTGATTTAATGTATTGTGACAAACATGTACCAATCATACTAAATCACAAACATTCTAAAACAAAGAGTCCTAAAATTCTTTCAGTAAATAAAAAATTGGGTGTAGTTTTCCACAAATACCAGTTGTCAGGCATCATAACTGCCTGGTTGAAAAAAATACCACAGTGCCACAGGTTACATGAAAAATGTCAGTAAACCAGTAAGCAAAAAAATGTCTATAGACCAGCAGAGTCTGAGAAACAATCATTGTTCCTGAAAAGACTAACATAATTTCTGTAAAGACAGTAAAGATTACAAAGTGCACTCAATTTATAGGCAATAACAGCAAAGTGTCAATTACGTCATGGGGCTATATTACTTCAGAGACACTATTGCAATTGATAGTATAAACATTTAATTACCCAATACATGGGACAAGCTCAGATTCTGATCAGAAAAACTAAGTTTACAAGGTATATGCCAGCAAATAAGAGAGAGAAAGAGAGACAGATAGACAGAGAGAGAAAAAGAGAGAGAGCGAGAGAGAGAGAGAGAGAGAGAGAGAGAGAGAGAGAGAGAGAGAGATGATGGGGTCATGTTCAGTTTATCATGTTTCATGTGTGATACTGTAATCAGACCACACTATATTTATCAGAACCTTTATATAACATTGATATGTATTGTATTCTTTTATTTTATAACTGCTTCCTGTTTCTTTGCTCTATCAGCCTTTATTATATACCATATACTGTCAAAGTCTGTAATTCCCCTTTTGTAATCAATGTTAAGTTTGTCTTGCAATTTGTAACCCACACACAATAATGTGAGTCTCTTATACCTGCCATAACATGGCCTGTCAAGCAAAGAATATGATTTTTTACTCCCAAATTCCCTAACACTGTCATCTTTAAAAAAAACAACATGAACTTCAATAACCTTAAGAAAGAAAATGACATGTTTTATCTAACATACTGATGTACAGTACATGTAAAGAACAGTAAACAGTCCAGAAAAGAGCCTATGTAAAACATCTTTGTGGTAGTTACTAAAGCTAATTATATTTGAATCAATTAAATAACAAGGCAGGCAGAGATAAGACACCTCAATTTTACTGACTGTTTAACTGGCAGAGAATAACTAGAACAACACCATGTCAAGTCCTTAGAACATTGCTGTGGGAGAGCCCATAAGGATAAATTACATAGGAAAAGTACACTAAGTGGAACAAACCAATTTATTTGTGTTAGGTACAATCACAGATATGCAGGATGAAGAGCAAACATTATTACAAATCACTGCAATCATTACCAAAGATTATATACAAGTTGTTGATCAGCAGCAACATTTCCAGCTGAAAAATGGGCAGAATCCAGCACAACTGAATTTCAATTTCCAGGGGTCACACAGGGGGCAAAATGGGTGACATAGTCACCTGAATATTGTAAACTTATGCCTTCTGTTTTTAACGCGAAAATTAGTTCACCCTATTTTTTTTTAAATGTATATTGAGTGAATATAAATTTTGAGATATCCCCTTGAATGAGCTGGTAGTTCCAGTCTCCTGTTGTAACTCAAGGCCAAATGTAAGCATGCATTAAATCATAAAATAGCTGGTGCTGATATCAGTTGTGCTGACAAACAAACTCTTGCACATTCACAGACGTGTTTTGATACCTGATTGACCATTAAATCTTTCCCAGAAAAGTAAACAACTATAACTGACTGATTTCTGCAAGTTATTCGATGATAAAAACATTTAAACTTGTGTTTCCAAATTTAAACAATATTATGTAAATAGCAATCTGTGAATAGAGTAGAATCAATGAGGTGAAGATTTTAAGTGTCGCATATGCATTTATTTTCTTCATAAAATCAGTTTGACACTGGTAAGTACAACATTATTAAATTGTCTGTTTACATAAACCATTGGGCAAATATTAAAGGAAACTATTCAATTCAATGCTAGCACAATTTAAATTTTATATTACTGAAGATTTAGTCTAAATATGCAATTATACTGGCCAAAAATGTATGTGACAATGCAATATTTTTGAATTTGAAAAATGCTCTAAAACTGAAGTTGTTTTCTGTCTTAACTCATATTTGTGAATATGGCAGGAAGAAGGCAAATACTGTTTAACCAATCATTGATGTTACTAACATATGTAGGCAATCCTATCATTGAACTGTTATAACTAAGCTAGAAATTGAGTGGTAACATTTTTAAAAACACCCTCTTTCTAAAAACATGCAATCACATGTTGTTTGGTTGTTTTAATTTATTTTGAAAGAACGGTATAGTTCAATCATATATTGGCTTTAATGCTTCAGTGTGTTTATGAATCACTATAGAAATAATTTATCAGCAACAAAAAATTAGAATAAAAAATAGGGTAAGAAGACATATCTCAATTATACAGCCAATTTATATAGAACTTTCATAAAGTTAAAAAAAATATTGTTGATATTGAATTTTTATTAACCTGAAATTTAATTACTGTTCTCTTGTTACTCTCAACAGTTAAAATTCATTACAATGTATAACAGTGCTCTTGTCATGTCATATGACCAAATACACTGTATATATCATAATTTTCATACACATAAAAAATGTGTTTATAATATACATGCAACGTAGCTTCCTATAGTCAGAAATTTTGTCGTTAGGTGAAAATTTCAGCATGGAATAAGGCCCAGCTTGGTTGGTCTCCGCTACCAGTAATGTCAGAAAAAAAAGATCTTGCTGGCCACAATGCTGTCATCTAATGCGGGTAAAATTTTAAACTATAATAAAAAAAACATCATTTTCCGCAAAACAAACAGTCACAGAACATTTATGCATTTAAATTTTAATACAGATGATACTGCGAACACATAACAATCCATTCTGACTTATGTGGAACAGAATAACAACCCTCGAAAATGCATTACAAATACTGATATCTCATTACAAGGTTAATCAAACATTTGAAAAAATATTTAAAAGTTGACATAATGTAAAATTCCAATAAATATATAGATACTTTATCACTGTCAAGTCTTGTTTCCAGGATCTTATTCAGCTTTCTGGAAAGCGGATTGCTTGCTTGCGACGACGACACGTCTGAAGTTTCCTTGTCTGCCATATTTGTTGTTTCCATTAACATCCTCCAAAGTCTGCTCACCGTCAGGCGTATAGCCCAAAAGGAATCACGGTACCAATTGGTTTTGGGGGTGAGGAGTCTTAGACCTCAATGCTAATGCTTTGTGAAATAAATATACTTTCTATCCCACGTAAGCAGTATAAACGATTGGAATAGCATCTTTTCTTAACACTCAGAAGATTTTCAAATGACCTCCACCCACACCCACACCTCTGGTATGCAGGGGACCCAGCGGCGGCCCAGAAACAAAATTTCGGTGTTGGTTGTGTTTGCAGTTTAGTACTATATTAATAAAATCAACAAAAAGACACACAATCACATGGAAATGCAATGCAATACTGTATATCTAAGACAGAGATTGAGGCGCAATTATGGTTACTTTCAAGGTTTGAGTTTGTATCTAGGGCCCCAAAACAGCTGTTATTTGCTCTCTTAGGCACTCCATTCTCTCCATTAAACTGATAGTTTCTCTCATATTTTTCCCCACTTTACAATGTTTGACGGTTTTCATTATTCCTTCTTCTTTACGCTAAAAGGACTGAGCGCGGAAAAGGAGGGGGGAAACCGACTGGAAGCCCCAAACATCAACTGAAACGCTCTATATGTACTAATGTTCAAATTCTACTCAGCATTAACCAAATCGTGCGCTACCTAGGGACCAATAATGTGTTATCCATATAGTGAATTAAGACAATCCTACAAGTTTCAGATTTCATTAATTATTTATATTCAAGATTGAATTTTGTGTGCACGGAGTACATCAATTTCCCAAAGCATAACCATCCAGTGTGTAAAAGTTGCTCCTATTAATTTTATATTACGCACTTAACCTCATAAATATATGGTTTTGTTTTAGATGGTGGCTTAAAAACGGCCACACAACGGTCAACGGCTTTGACTGGCCGGCCAAACCAGGTTAAGGGTAACCGTTGGGTCTCAAAACCCTCGGTGATTTAGATTTGTCTACCTAAGCAAGTGGTCAATGGGCAGAAAGGCGGTTAAAGCAAGCGACGTGGAACGCGACTAGGGCACATTGAGACACTTTAGACACTGCTGGCCATCCACTGCATCCCCCTATCTTCAGCAGTCTTGACTCTGTCTTGCCACTGGACCCAGATAGGCGGAGACGAGAGAGTGAGGTCAACGAGTGCGCAACTCCTCCTCACTGAAATATAATTCTTACGCGCAAGTCATGACTTTACCAGATAACTATCACATTCCATCATCCTGCAAGTCCTGTGACGACGGGAAAGTGGTGAAGAGGCAAGTATGGATTCAATGGCAGCCGTAGCATCAAGTCTGCACGCAGGCGGCTTAGACCATAGGGTCGTCTTCCTGTGTCCGAAGTAACATGGGAATTCGGCAGCCACCTGAACGTCCGAATTAGTCCTCTTCAAAACTACACTGCTCGACTCCACAGCAAGAGGAAAAGACTAGAAAAGGTGTCCTAAACATTCTCTACCTCATCTTACCCTGGCCAACTTACTGGGGATGGCGGAGATCCCACTTCAGCGATAAGAAAACAAAGAAACAGATCAAGGTGGCAACTCTCACCTTTTGCGAATGCAACGTAAGCACACTCATGAATCGTGCCGGAAATGAAATGCCCGAGAGACGGACTATTTTGATAGCCAGAGAGCTGAACTTATTACAAAGTCCACATTTCAGCACTCATCGAATCCCGATTTATAGGGTCAACTGTCAGAAATTACTGTAGGCTACATCTTCTTTTGGATTAAACTCAGCGAGGAAGAATGTCGCGAGGCTCGCGTTGGGTTTGCTATCAAGTTCAATCTAGTCAACAAGAGAGTCAGTCCAACTAAAGGTATCAACGATCGTCTTATGACTGTTCTACTGCAGCTCCCATAAAAGCAAGATGCCACACTAGTCAGCGACTATGCCCCAACGCTGACAAACCCTGATTAGATAAAGGACAAATTCTACGACGAAATGAGTTCCACTATCGCTGCCGTGTCCAGAATAGATAAACTCGTCATCATTGGTGACATAACGCACAGGTTGACCTCTTGGGAAGGAGTGCTGAGAACAAATGGGATTGGCAGCTCTAACCGCAATGGCCTCCAACTGCTGAAAACTTTTGCAGTGGACAAACTGCTCATCACTAACTCAGTCTTCCGCCTACCACTTCGCAACAAGACGTCATGGATGCACCCAGGCTCAAAGCACTGGCATCTTCTCGACTATGTCATAGTACGACAGAAAGACAGGCAGGACGTCAGAGTGACGAAGGCTATGCATAGACCGAGTTCTGGACTGACCACAGGCTGGTCATCTCCGGAAGCAAGACGCTGTAGTGACTGAACGTATTCAAGCTGAAAAACAATTCAGTTTAGCAATTCCTTGCAGACGAACTAGACACCAAGCTGGAAGCCATGACTATAGGCTCGCGTGATGTAGAATCTGGCTATGCGTCTCTTCGGTTTCTTGTCTACTCCACCACCGCCGATGTGGTAGGCCGTACCACGCGCAAGCACCAAGACTGGTTCGATGATAACGATGATCGCATTCACAAACTTCTCGACGAAAAACATCACACACGCAGAGCGCTGCTAAATAACCCGCACTCCGTATATAAGAAAGTTTCGTTCACCAATATCAGAAAAACATTGCAGAAAGAGCTCCAACAGATGCAGGACACATGGCTGAGCAAGAAGGCGGACGAGATCCAGTCGTATGCAGACTGCAATAACATGTAGAGGTTCTACGAGGTGCTCAAGACAATCTACAGTCCCACTAAATCAGGATCTTCCCCACTCCTCAGTGCAGATATAATGCACGCTGATCACTGATAAGGAAGTTATTCTCAAGCGCTGGGCAGAACACTTCGACAGTTTCCTCAACATTCCTTCCTTCATCAACGCTGAAGTCATCGCTCGCCTTCCCCAGGTTCCAACCAACCCTTACCTCTCGGATTCGCCATGTTTCACAGAAGTAGAGAAGACAATTTAAAGTCTATACATTGGTAATGCCCAGGGATCTAACTCCATCTCAGCAGAAGTCAACGCAGCTGGTGGTCCACGACTGACACAGAAGCTTACTGACCTATTCCAGTATGTTTGTAACCAAGAGTGTAAAGACGCCTATATTGTCCATCTCTACAAGCGGAAGGAAAACCGACAATCACAGTAGCATCTCAATATTATGCATGGAAGATACTCGTCAGAATTCTGCTAAATCGACCGAACGTCTGCTTGAAGCAATGCTTGCTAACAGAATCAGTGCGGCTTCAGGCAAGGTCGGGGCACCATGGATATAACCCTTGCAACCAGGCAACTCCAAAATAAACTCCAAGAGAAATTCCAAGAGCAGAAGGTTAGCATCTACATCACCTGTGTGGCACCAAGGCTTTTGACACTTTGAGTCATGAAGGTCTGTCGAGGATCCTGGTAAAGTTTGGACGCCCTGAGAAGTTTATCACCATGGTCAGACTGTTCCACGACTGCATATAGGAGGATGGAGAGTTCTCCCTGCCCTTTCCAGTAACAAACGGTGTCGAGCAGGGCTGCATTATCGCCCCTACCATGTTCAGCATGATGTTCGCATGATGCTAACCGATGCTTTCAGTGAAGGTGACATTGGCATCGACATTCGGTTCAGGACTCATGGGAACATCTTCAACCTGAGAAGACTGGAGGCTAAGACCAAAGTCCAGGAAGACACCATCCGCGACTTCCTATTTGCTGATAATTGCGTTTCGAATGCTGATACTCACACTTACATGCAAGAAAGTATGGATCGGTTCTTCAAAGCCTGCACAGACTTCGGAATCATAATAAATACAAAGAAGACCGAAATAATGTACTAGCTTAAACCCTCAGTCCCCTACACCAAATCCAGCATTACCGTCGATGTCCAGAAGCTCGCTGTTGCTGACAAGTTCATCTACCTCCATCGAAGTAGAGATCACTCTCATGACTGATCGTACAAATGCACCCTTTGGCAGACTTAACAACACTGTTTGGAACAGAAGTGGAATCAGCCTGTAAACCAAGTTCAAGGTGTACCGAGCATTAGTTATGCCCTCCCTCTTGTACGCGTGTCATACATGGACGATGTACAGTCGCCATGCAAAACAGCCAAACTCCTTTTACATGCGCTGCCTCAGAAAACTGCTCCACATCAAATGGCAGGAAAAGACTCCTGGAACATAAGTCCTCCTGAGAGCTGAGATGACAAGCGTATATGTCATTCTCAGAATGTCACAACTCCGCTGAGCTGATCATGTCTGCCGTATCCTGATGAGCGCCTCCCAGAGACTGTTCTATGGGAACCCGCTAAAGGCAAGCGTTCCCGGGGAAGCCAAAAGAAACGATTAAAAGACACGCTGTGGCATTGACCCAGAGAGCTGGGAGAATCTTGTCGAAGACCGCGATGCATGGAGTAACCAGATCATCTCGGGCACATGTGTATTTGAATAGCACTGTATCAACGAGGACAAGCAGAAACGAGAGCAGAGGAAAAGCAGAGCCATCGCCGACCTTCCGTATATCTTGCCTACGGCAATTCAGGTCCTCATTGCCCTAGACTCTTCAGAGCGCTGATTGACCTCACAGCCATCTGCGCACTGTTAGACTAGCTCAAATCTGAAGTCGTAGTCGTCTTCGAGTCCGAGGAACGAATATTATCATCATCACTCATGCACTACGGAGGTGGTAGGATGTCATTCATCTATATAGCGTTGTCGCTTATTCGCAGCTACGCCCATAACGTCCCTGTATCAAGTGGTGGGCTGGTCATTAGCTGCAAGTGGTAACATGCACACTTCACCGATGGACGCCTCTTTTCTTGATACAATAGCAGGCGATTTAGGATGCTGATGGCTGGATGGCTAATGTCTGACTATGAACATGAATCAAGTTCGGCACGACATATCGCGTGTCGTCATCCGCCTATGTACGACTGGTTTCCGTACTTACAGCGAACCTCTTAATTCCTCACAGATGAGTAACTTTTTACTATTGACACTCTAATGTATGCACCGGTAAGTTTTAATTTGCATTTCCAGAAGCGGTAAATTCGGGACATCAGAGAGGGCGTTGCAGCGCAGTGACCGATTAGCTTTTGTTATTCCATGGTTAGATTTTTGTGTCTGATTGTTTTATGCATGTACGTCAGGCAAACAAATGCTAAAACTTGGTGCTTAAAGTCATGCTCAACGTGCATGTGGGAATAGAGCCACACACCTGATGCCACCACGTATAATATATATATATATATATATATATATATATATATATATATATATATATATATATATATATATATATATATATATATATATATATATATATATATATATATATATACATACCTAGGGATATTTTATTTGTACATCTTGCGGGGGACTACACATGCACTCTACGTTGTCTGTATTGCGTGCAACCCTACTAGCATGCCAGAGCGTGGAAAAAGGAGGAGAGAGCCGTCTGAAGTCCGAGAGCGTCTCAGGAGCTTTCTGAAACGCCAAAAATATATACTAATTATCAAATCATGCCCATTCATCCGATTTGTGTTGTTACCTACAACCAATTGTGCATAAGCCATACAATGTAATTAGGATCACGCTAATTCCAGGTCTTGATTTTTATAGTAGCAATTTTGTGTAAAGAGCGTGCATCCATTTTTAGAATTAACATTATCAAATAGCGACTGAGCAACCTATTAAATGTTTGTGGTCTTAATTAGATACAATTCAAATGCTCTTTTCGAACTGTGTTTAAACGGAACTGTCAAAATTTTTAATCAACTCTTATCCAAATGCATTTTCATGCCAAATTGAAAACTATTGGTTATACGAGAGAATTTGGATTATTAGCCCTTAAAAAGGGCTGAGTTTCTTCATCTGTAGGTAACGATTGGAACGGTCTCAAGTGTTCTGGTGTAATAAATTTTTGTCATGTCCGCCCCTGTGTGCTTGTTAAAGTGGTAAGGTGCTTTCTATACGATGCTTTTTGTATATTATTAACTACAATTTTCATTATTTTTCATAGATTATTTGTTAGAGAGAAGACTTTGTGCGAATTTAATCTGTAAGAGGTTTCCCTGATTACAGGACAGGAATAACTATAGCCTGTTTCTCTGATTGCGGGACAGGAATAACTATAGCCTGTTTCCAGTTGACCAGATTTTTTGCACGATCGCTAGAATGCCTTAGCAAATTAAACATCACCAGTTCAATTCGTTCAGAGAATATTTCATAGATTTTTAAATCCCATTTTATCCTCTCCAGGAGATTTTTCTATTGAGCGCCCTTCTCCATTCGTTGATAGTTATATATATATATATATATATATATATATATATATATATATATATATATATATATATATATATTCAGCGGATTTGACTGTGGTCCTTGGTTTGTGAAAAATGGAGGAATTTCATTTTCACCCTATTTCGGCGATTTTTAGAACTTAGTAGAGTGATTTGAGTTATTGCTGATACCTTAAAAAATGGTTCGATAATTTGTTAGCTTTTTCTTTATTGGTGATTGCTCATGCGATTTTAGAGCTAGAATGAGATGATTTTCCAACTAATTGATTTAGTGTTTTCTATACTAGTTTAACATTTGTTTTGATGTTTAATTATGAGCAGTATTCTTTCCAAGTTTCCTTTTGTAAGCTGTATTTTCTTTATCTTTGTAAATTAAAAAATCTCGAGACAACTTAGAATGTCTAAATTTATTTAATATTTTCTTTTTGTCAATAATTGCCTTTTTACATTCGTCATTCCACCAAACGACAGATTGTTTGGCAGATATTCCAACTGTTTTGTGAAAGCTTAGTGAAGCTGCCGAAAACAGCTCTTCACCTAGATTATTGTTGAATACGTCTGTGTTGGTTTTGTGCAGCTGGTTTTCAGCCTTGCCTTCGGAGATAGTTTGAAGTCTAACTGAGTCAGCTTTATAATATCTGCACCTCGGATTGGAACTCGAAATGCTACAAAAAGGTGACAGCTTGAGGGTTATCAGTGCTGGGAAGTGATCAATTCCTTGAGTAGTGCTTTGACCCACTTTTCAATCTGCTATTTCAGCTATATTGGGTCTACATACTGAAAGATCAATTGCTGAGAATGCTCCGTTTTCGTGTTTAATCCTATTGAGGGCACCATCTCTCGGCCCATATTCCCTTAGTTCATTAGGTTAGTTGTGTTTCCTTTTTGCTGCCTTGTGCCTTTTAATCTGAGATTTGTTGCTTTAAACTGTGTCTGGGACAAGGCCAACCGTTATTAATTACATGAACTTAGCTTTTACACTAGTGTTAAACGTGGCCGCGAGTGGCCTAGTGGTCGAAATCTCTCACCGTTACGGAATACTGCCATCTCACCCTTGCATGCATGTATTCCAATCTCGGGCTCGGCCATTGTTGGTATGTGAGAAAGCTTGCCGGTAGCTTCACGCGAGTCAGCCTTTCTGTCCCAAACTTTACCGTGTTTTTCCTCCACCATTTATACTGGCCACCATGTACAGCATATTTTGTGCTGAAAAATGGCGTTAAACACTATATCAACACTAACAACAACAACCGGTGTTCCACAATATTACAAAGTAATTTGCGGCGGATAATTCGAACACACTCCACCCCACCCCACCCACGTAAGTACTTTTGAGAGAACTGATTTGATACTCCTATCACATACGTTTTGGATTTGGAAGGTTTTACTTTTGATAAAGTTAGTTTGAATTTTGTACTTTCGGGGAGGATATGTCTGCATGGTATTATGAAGGATGTTTGCTTGGTAATTATTTTTTCTTTTGTTAACCCCTTCTGATTAGAGTTTTTATTTGCTCTATGATGTGATTTCCTCTGTATTTGGTTATTGTTGCTTTTTTCTTCTTTTTTGAATATTCCTGTCTTGTCATTATCTTTTTGATGTTTGTGTTGTGGTTGGGGGTTTTTTTTTTTGTTTATTGTTTTTGCTTTTGATTTCCATTGTACTGGTTGTTTTCCTTTCCCTTTTTCTTTCCACGGATTTTCATAGGGTGGGGTGTTGGCTATTTGGGTGACGGGGAGATCACGATATTAAAAATTGATCAGAATAGGGCTCTTGACTCTCCTTTCATTACCCTGGTGTTTGGTTTTTATGGATTGGGGGCTATTTTTTGGTTTCTCTTCTTGTGGTTTTTAGTGTATTTGTCATAAATTCTTTGATTGATTGTCTAACATCTGACATTGATTTTTGATTGTTAGATGCTGTTGTTGATTCTACTGTTTATAAGATTGATTTAGTGTCAATAATGTCCCTTAACTTCTGTTGCTTAAGTTTTGCTTGGTAATGGGGTTCCCTTTTCTGAAACTTGTGGATTATTGGGTCTGCACATACTATAACCTGATCTGCAACCTTATTTGTTGTTGGTGTTTATGCACCACATATTGGATGGCTCTCTTCTATAGGTTTAATTGCTATTTTGCTTGTTTTTCGGTGACAGGTCAATTCCAGAGATATTTAGTTTTTCCTCTGTTTGTTTGTGCTCCATTTGGTCAGGTGTTTGTGTACATCTGTCCCCTCCCACTGAGTTTCTCCGGTGGAAGACTTCGATATGTTGTCATCAAGCTGCTGGAAAGATTCATTATTTTTTGTTATGGTAAATAGTTATTTTAGTGTCCACACCTACTGATGATGGCATAGAAACGTTGAATTTGAGATTCTGGACTAGTACAGCCGGCTATTGGACAAATTGGCCCAAAGACAATTCGGCCCAATTTGGACCGAAAATAAGACATTTCGGCCAAACTTGAAAGACAATTCGGCCCATCTCAAAGACAATTCGGCCAAACTTAATAATACGAAGTATGGGGAGTGAGCTTGGGGAAAATATGGGGACAAGGGGAGAAAATTAAATCACCCAAAATACAAAGTATTATTTTTAAATACTTACACAATGCATGGCTAACATGAATGTAGCCATGCGGAGGCTAATGATCAAACAGATGCCCAAATGCCCAATGTGTAAGAAAGCAAATTATACAAAAATACACGCAATAACAAAATGTGAAAAAAAAAACAACAAAAACAGAACGGAATAAACTTATAGTACAAATATCAAAAATTGAGCAATACAAGAAAAATATGCTAGTATATCTTAATGGAAACTTTACAAAAGAAACACATATGAAGTTAACAGAATACATAATAACAATAATAGAATACATGTGGGCAAGTTATGATTAAAAATTAAAATATAAGGAACTTTTAATAATTTGTTTGAATATAATATTACCTAATACGTCACATGGTTTTACTTAACCTCTAAAAATTTAACTTTGTTTCTTTCTCTTTCTTTGTGGGACAAGGAACATACAAATGGAAGAAGTAAAAGGCGTAGACGTCATGGGGCTTTCCCACATGGCGCTACGCGAAATGGACAGGCCTACGAAAGAGCCTCAGAAAAATCCATGAGTAGCACATGGACGGACAGGACATACAAATGTGAAATAAGGAAGTATAAATAACAAGGATATCCTATTTTAATGTCGAATTAATATTATATAATACTACGTGAGATTTTGGAGCAAATGAAGTGAGTGACATAGAGAGAATAAATGAAATGTTACCCACAGCTGGATGCAATCCAAATACTCAAGTTTCATGATAAAAATTATTATCAAATTTTACTTAACTTCTAAATTTTAATTTATTATATGATTATAAAGAGGAGACGACACCAAGCAAATACAAGTAAAACATAGGCTATTTTTTATTTTCTTTAGTGCACCGTCTCACTCTAAAAAATAAGTTATAAATTCAAAAATGTTAAAACCTCTGGGTTTTTTTAAAATAAAGTGAATTAAATGTATACTCAACAAGGTATATATATATATATATATATATATATATATATATATATATATATATATATATATATATATATATATATATATATATATATATATATATATATATATATATATATATATAGATGCTATAAACTGACGACGAACAGTACGAAACTAGTAACTAACTAGCCTAAGCGCTTTCGACTCTTAGTGAGTCTTTTTCAAAGCCAAATACAAAACATATATACGATAAACAAATAAACACAAAAACGTTGTGTTTGTAAACCTCTACATGGCTGTCTTCACATGTGCTAAAACTATAAATACAACCAGCTTGTATAGACTAGATGAGGAAACTGAAAACGTTGTATAATTCCCTAAAAGTCTACAAGCCAAAGCGACATCTATTTTTACTTTTTAAACATATGTAACGCAGATTATATCCAGAATATTTGATTTTATACCGGTTATTATTATAGTAAAAATTGAAGGATAATAAGAAGATTTAGAAAATGTTAAATTTTACTAGTGCGTAGCTTTCATTTTCTAGTCTTCTTGGTTTAGACCGCTTGGTTTCAATGTTCTAAGGAGGCGTATCCAGTATGATTCCTTTTCCTTCCTGGTTTCGGAACTCCAGCTGTGGTTGTTAGCAATAGCGATAAGTATTATATCACTGAAAGTGTGGTTAGGGGAGGAGAAGTGTTCTGCGACCGGGCTTCTGTACAGCTTTTTTGTCATCCAATCAGATCTATGAAGGTTTATCCTTTTGTGTAGCTTTTCAGTTTCTCCGACGTACTGAAGGCCACAGATTTTACATGTGATGAGATAAGTCACATTCTCTGTTTTGCACGTTTTGTTTGGATCATGTATGTTTAGTTTTTCTTTAGTCACTGTGCTAGAGAATGTCTTGGTCTCTATCATATGTTGACAGGTTTTGCATCTTTTATCGCAACAGGGTCCAGATTGACTAGGTTGCTTTGACTAGCGGTTGGCGTTAGCTTTGCCCCGACTAGGATGTCCTTTAGGTTTTTTGGTCTCCGGTAAGCTACTACAGGTTTGTTCGGAAGTATTAGGTTTAGTATGTCTGACGATTGCACGGTTGGCCAGTGGTTTTCGATGATTTTACCTACTTTGGGATTGTCTGGGTGATAGGTCAGAATAAATGGTATCATATCAACCTTTTCTTTCTGTCCATATCTGAGTAGGTCATCACGGTTTGTTTGTTTGTTTGGCCCTTTGGATTGCCTCCAAAGGGCCAAACAAACAAACCATGATGACCTACTCAGAATTTAAAATTTTCTAAATCTTCTTATTATCCATCAATTTATACTATAAGAATAACCGGTATAGAATCAAATATCCGGGATATAATCTGCGTTACATATGTACAAAAAGTAAAAATAGATGTCGCTTTGGCTTGTAGACTTTTATGGAATTATACAACGTTTGCAGTTTCCGCATCTAGTCTATACAAGCTGGTTGTATTTATAGTTTTAGCACATGAGAAGACAGCCTTGTAGAGGTTTACAAACACACCGTTTTTGTGTTTATTTGTTTATCGTATATATGTTTTGTATTTGCCTTTGAAAAAGACTCACTAAGAGTCGAAAGCGCTTAGGCTAGTTAGTTACTAGTTTCGTACTGTTCGTCGTCAGTTTATAGCATCTATTTTAATTAATCCCTGACACACGTGATCCCTTGGTGGATCCAGTATGCTTGAAAGGGTTGTTATTCGCCATATGATTTGTATTCTTTATATATATATATATATATATATATATATATATATATATATATATATATATATATATATATATATATATATATATATATATATAGTTGTATGATAGGGGTCTCGCGTATATAAGTATAAGTATGAGTGATGGTGTATATATGTGTGTGTATGTGCTTGTATGTATATATATATATATATATATATATATATATATATATATATATATATATATATATATATATATATAAAGAATACAAATCATATGGGGAATAACAACCCTCTCAAGCGTACTGGATCCACCAAGGGATCACGTTTGTCAGGGATTAATTAAAATAGATGCAATAAACTGACGACGAACAGTACGAAACTAGTAACTAACTTGCCTAAGCGCTTTCGACTCTTAATGAGTCTTTTTCAAAGGCAAATACAAAACATAGTTACGACAAACAAATAAACACAAAAACGTTGCGTTTGTAAACCTCTACATTTCTATCTTCACATGTGCTAAAACTATAAATACAACCAGCTTGTATAGACTAGTTGCGGAAACTGAAAACGTTGTATAATTCCCTAAAAGTCTACAAGCCAAAGCGACATCTATTTTTACTTTGTGTACATATGTAACGCAGATTATATTCCGGATATTTGATTCTATCCCGGTTATTCTTATAGTAAAAATTGAAGGATAATAAGAAGATTTAGAAAATGTTAAATTCTACTAGTGCATAGTTTTCATTTTCTAGTCTTCTTGGTTTAGACCGCTTGGTTTCAATGTTCTAAGGCGGCGTATCCAGTATGATTCCTTTTCCTTCCTGGTTTCGGAACTCCAGCTGTGGTTGTTGGCAATAGCGATAAGTATTATATCACTGAAAGTGTGGCCAGGGGAGGAGAAGTGTTCTGCGACCGGGCTTCTGTACAGCTTTTTTGTCATCCAATCAGATCTATGAAGGTTTATCCTTTTGTGTAGCTTTTCAGTTTCTCCGACGTACTGAAGGCCACAGATTTTACATGTGATGAGATAAGTCACATTCTCTGTTTTGCACGTTTTGTTTGGATCATGTATGTTTAGTTTTTCTTTAGTCACTGTGCTAGAGAATGTCTTGGTCTCTATCATATGTTGACAGGTTTTGCATCTTTTATCGCAACAGGGTCCAGATTGACTAGGTTGCTTTGACTAGCGGTTGGCGTTAGCTTTGCCCCGACTAGGATGTCCTTTAGGTTTTTTGGTCTCCGGTAAGCTACTACAGGTTTTTTCGGAAGTATTAGGTTTAGTATGTCTGACGATTGCACGGTTGGCCAGTGGTTTTCGATGATTTTACCTACTTTGGGATTGTCTGGGTGATAGGTCAGAATAAATGGTATCATATCAACCTTTTCTTTCTGTCCATATCTGAGTAGGTCATCACGGTTTGTTTGTTTGTTTGGCCCTTTGGATTGCCTCCAAAGGGCCAAACAAACAAACCGTGATGACCTACTCAGAATTTAAAATTTTCTAAATCTTCTTATTATCCATCAATTTATACTATAAGAATAACCGGTATAGAATCAAATATCCGGGATATAATCTGCGTTACATATGTACAAAAAGTAAAAATAGATGTCGCTTTGGCTTGTAGACTTTTATGGAATTATACAACGTTTGCAGTTTCCGCATCTAGTCTATACAAGCTGGTTGTATTTATAGTTTTAGCACATGTGAAGACAGCCTTGTAGAGGTTTACAAACACACCGTTTTTGTGTTTATTTGTTTATCGTATATATGTTTTGTATTTGCCTTTGAAAAAGACTCACTAAGAGTCGAAAGCGCTTAGGCTAGTTAGTTACTAGTTTCGTACTGTTCGTCGTCAGTTTATAGCAACTATTTTAATTAATCCCTGACACACGTGATCCCTTGGTGGATCCAGTATGCTTGAAAGGGTTGTTATTCGCCATATGATTTGTATTCTTTATATATATATATATATATATATATATATATATATATATATACTTGTATGAAAGGTGTATGGCGTATATAAGTATAAGTATGAGTGATGGTGTATATATGTGTGTGTATGTGCTTATATATATATATATATATATATATATATATATATATATATATATATATATATATATATATATATATATATATATATAAAGAATACAAATCATATGGCGAATAACAACCCTCTCAAGCGTACTGGATCCACCAAGGGATCACGTTTGTCAGGGATTAATTAAAATAGATGCAATAAACTGACGACGAACAGAACGAAACTAGTAACTAACTTGCCTAAGCGCTTTCGACTCTTAATGAGTCTTTTTCAAAGGCAAATACAAAACATAGTTACGACAAACAAATAAACACAAAAACGTTGCGTTTGTAAACCTCTACATTTCTATCTTCACATGTGCTAAAACTATAAATACAACCAGCTTGTATAGACTAGTTGCGGAAACTGAAAACGTTGTATAATTCCCTAAAAGTCTACAAGCCAAAGCGACATCTATTTTTACTTTGTGTACATATGTAACGCAGATTATATCCCGGATATTTGATTCTATCCCGGTTATTCTTATAGTAAAAATTGAAGGATAATAAGAAGATTTAGAAAATGTTAAATTCTACTAGTGCATAGTTTTCATTTTCTAGTCTTCTTGGTTTAGACCGCTTGGTTTCAATGTTCTAAGGCGGCGTATCCAGTATGATTCCTTTTCCTTCCTGGTTTCGGAACTCCAGCTGTGGTTGTTGGCAATAGCGATAAGTATTATATCACTGAAAGTGTGGCCAGGGGAGGAGAAGTGTTCTGCGACCGGGCTTCTGTACAGCTTTTTTGTCATCCAATCAGATCTATGAAGGTTTATCCTTTTGTGTAGCTTTTCAGTTTCTCCGACGTACTGAAGGCCACAGATTTTACATGTGATGAGATAAGTCACATTCTCTGTTTTGCACGTTTTGTTTGGATCATGTATGTTTAGTTTTTCTTTAGTCACTGTGCTAGAGAATGTCTTGGTCTCTATCATATGTTGACAGGTTTTGCATCTTTTATCGCAACAGGGTCCAGATTGACTAGGTTGCTTTGACTAGCGGTTGGCGTTAGCTTTGCCCCGACTAGGATGTCCTTTAGGTTTTTTGGTCTCCGGTAAGCTACTACAGGTTTGTTCGGAAGTATTAGGTTTAGTATGTCTGACGATTACACGGTTGGCCAGTGGTTTTCGATGATTCTACCTACTTTGGGATTGTCTGGGTGATAGGTCAGAATAAATGGTATCATATCAACCTTTTCTTTCTGTCCATATCTGAGTAGGTCATCACGGTTTGTTTGTTTGTTTGGCCCTTTGGATTGCCTCCAAAGGGCCAAACAAACAAACCGTGATGACCTACTCAGAATTTAAAATTTTCTAAATCTTCTTATTATCCATCAATTTATACTATAAGAATAACCGGTATAGAATCAAATATCCGGGATATAATCTGCGTTACATATGTACAAAAAGTAAAAATAGATGTCGCTTTGGCTTGTAGACTTTTATGGAATTATACAACGTTTGCAGTTTCCGCATCTAGTCTATACAAGCTGGTTGTATTTATAGTTTTAGCACATGTGAAGACAGCCTTGTAGAGGTTTACAAACACACCGTTTTTGTGTTTATTTGTTTATCGTATATATGTTTTGTATTTGCCTTTGAAAAAGACTCACTAAGAGTCGAAAGCGCTTAGGCTAGTTAGTTACTAGTTTCGTACTGTTCGTCGTCAGTTTATAGCAACTATTTTAATTAATCCCTGACACACGTGATCCCTTGGTGGATCCAGTATGCTTGAAAGGGTTGTTATTCGCCATATGATTTGTATTCTTTATATATATATATATATATATATATATATATATATATATATATATATATATATATATATATATATATATATATATATATATATATACTTGTATGAAAGGTGTATGGCGTATATAAGTATAAGTATGAGTGATGGTGTATATATGTGTGTATGTGCTTATATATATATATATATATATATATATATATATATATATATATATATATATATATATATATATAAAGAATACAAATCATATGGCGAATAACAACCCTCTCAAGCGTACTGGATCCACCAAGGGATCACGTTTGTCAGGGATTAATTAAAATAGATGCAATAAACTGACGACGAACAGTACGAAACTAGTAACTAACTTGCCTAAGCGCTTTCGACTCTTAATGAGTCTTTTTCAAAGGCAAATACAAAACAATGTTACGACAAACAAATAAACACAAAAACGTTGCGTTTGTAAACCTCTACATTTCTATCTTCACATGTGCTAAAACTATAAATACAACCAGCTTGTATAGACTAGTTGCGGAAACTGAAAACGTTGTATAATTCCCTAAAAGTCTACAAGCCAAAGCGACATCTATTTTTACTTTGTGTACATATGTAACGCAGATTATATCCCGGATATTTGATTCTATCCCGGTTATTCTTATAGTAAAAATTGAAGGATAATAAGAAGATTTAGAAAATGTTAAATTCTACTAGTGCATAGTTTTCATTTTCTAGTCTTCTTGGTTTAGACCGCTTGGTTTCAATGTTCTAAGGCGGCGTATCCAGTATGATTCCTTTTCCTTCCTGGTTTCGGAACTCCAGCTGTGGTTGTTGGCAATAGCGATAAGTATTATATCACTGAAAGTGTGGCCAGGGGAGGAGAAGTGTTCTGCGACCGGGCTTCTGTACAGCTTTTTTGTCATCCAATCAGATCTATGAAGGTTTATCCTTTTGTGTAGCTTTTCAGTTTCTCCGACGTACTGAAGGCCACAGATTTTACATGTGATGAGATAAGTCACATTCTCTGTTTTGCACGTTTTGTTTGGATCATGTATGTTTAGTTTTTCTTTAGTCACTGTGCTAGAGAATGTCTTGGTCTCTATCATATGTTGACAGGTTTTGCATCTTTTATCGCAACAGGGTCCAGATTGACTAGGTTGCTTTGACTAGCGGTTGGCGTTAGCTTTGCCGCGACTAGGATGTCCTTTAGGTTTTTTGGTCTCCGGTAAGCTACTACAGGTTTGTTCGGAAGTATTAGGTTTAGTATGTCTGACGATTGCACGGTTGGCCAGTGGTTTTCGATGATTTTACCTACTTTGGGATTGTCTGGGTGATAGGTCAGAATAAATGGTATCATATCAACCTTTTCTTTCTGTCCATATCTGAGTAGGTCATCACGGTTTGTTTGTTTGTTTGGCCCTTTGGATTGCCTCCAAAGGGCCAAACAAACAAACCGTGATGACCTACTCAGAATTTAAAATTTTCTAAATCTTCTTATTATCCATCAATTTATACTATAAGAATAACCGGTATAGAATCAAATATCCGGGATATAATCTGCGTTACATATGTACAAAAAGTAAAAATAGATGTCGCTTTGGCTTGTAGACTTTTATGGAATTATACAACGTTTGCAGTTTCCGCATCTAGTCTATACAAGCTGGTTGTATTTATAGTTTTAGCACATGTGAAGACAGCCTTGTAGAGGTTTACAAACACACCGTTTTTGTGTTTATTTGTTTATCGTATATATGTTTTGTATTTGCCTTTGAAAAAGACTCACTAAGAGTCGAAAGCGCTTAGGCTAGTTAGTTACTAGTTTCGTACTGTTCGTCGTCAGTTTATAGCAACTATTTTAATTAATCCCTGACACACGTGATCCCTTGGTGGATCCAGTATGCTTGAAAGGGTTGTTATTCGCCATATGATTTGTATTCTTTATATATATATATATATATATATATATATATATATATATATATATATATATATATATATATATATATATATATATATATATACTTGTATGAAAGGTGTATGGCGTATATAAGTATAAGTATGAGTGATGGTGTATATATGTGTGTGTATGTGCTTATATATATATATATATATATATATATATATATATATATATATATATATATATATATATAGAATACAAATCATATGGCGAATAACAACCCTCTCAAGCGTACTGGATCCACCAAGGGATCACGTTTGTCAGGGATTAATTAAAATAGATGCAATAAACTGACGACGAACAGTACGAAACTAGTAACTAATTAGCCTAAGCGCTTTCGACTCTTAATGAGTCTTTTTCAAAGGCAAATACAAAACATAGTTACGACAAACAAATAAACACAAAAACGTTGCGTTTGTAAACCTCTACATTTCTATCTTCACATGTGCTAAAACTATAAATACAACCAGCTTGTATAGACTTGTTGCGGAAACTGAAAACGTTGTATAATTCCCTAAAAGTCTACAAGCCAAAGCGACATCTATTTTTACTTTGTGTACATATGTAACGCAGATTATATCCCTAATATTTGGTTCTATACCGGTTATTCTTATAGTAAAAATTGAAGGATAAGAAGATTTAGAAAATGTTAAATTCTACTAGTGCATAGTTTTCATTTTCTAGTCTTCTTGGTTTAGACCGTTTGGTTTCAATGTTCTAAGGCGGCGTATCCAGTATGATTCCTTTTCCTTCCTGGTTTCGGAACTCCACCTGTGGTTGTTGGCAATAGCGATAAGTATTATATCACTGAAAGTGTGGCCAGGGGAGGAGAAGTGTTCTGCGACCGGGCTTCTGTACAGCTTTTTTGTCATCCAATCAGATCTATGAAGGTTTATCCTTATGTGTAGCTTTTCAGTTTCTCCCACGTACTGAAGGCCACAGATCTTACATGTGATGAGATAAATCACATTCTCTGTTTTACACGTTTTGTTTGGACCATGTATGTTTAGTTTTTCTTTAGTTTTAGCACATGTGAAGACAGCCTTGTAGAGGTTTACAAACACACCGTTTTTGTGTTTATTTGTTTGTCGTAACTATGTTTTGTATTTGCCTTTGAAAAAGACTCATTAAGAGTCGAAAGCGCTTAGGCTAGTTAGTTACTAGTTTCGTACTGTTCGTCGTCAGTTTATTGCATCTATATATATATATATATATATATATATATATATATATATATATATATATATATATATATATATATATATATATATGGGGAAAATGAAATAGGAAAACTTGGGATATATCTTAATTTGATTAAATTGCCGTCTTAAAAAACACTTTATAGCACATACACATTATAGCAAATTACATATAGCAAACACAGGACATAGGAAACCTTGACAAAGGTCACAGAAAGTTTGAAAAAGGGGAGTGATTCCGAGAAAGTAATTGAAACCTAATCGGATGAACGAACCTTTCAGATACACTACGGAACAACATATAGCCCGTCAAAAATGAACTTTAAATAAATTTATGATCAAACAATTATATATATATATATATATATATATATATATATATATATATATATATATATATATATATATATATATATACACTCATCACATAAAATTTTTTGACTAAGTAGAGTGGGGGCATCTGTCTGGTACCCGCCAAAAAGGAAAACTTAATAATACAGCTGACAATAATTTTAGCAAAAGTTTATTTCCTAAAGGAAATACTCAATAACTTATAACTTATACCTTAACTAAGACAAAATATTTTGGGATAATTCTTGTACAATGTTTTTTACTGTAGAGTTCAAAATTCTTGCTTTAGGTAACTGATTTTATTAATTTGGGATTTAATGTGTGTAATGTATGAAAAAAAGGAAGGTCACATTTTCCTTTCTAGTATATTTTGTTTTGTTTTGTTTTTTAAAGTGAGAACGAATGTCAATGATATACAATAATTAGTTTCTACCTGTGAACGTGTGCACTGGCTTGAGAACACCGTTTAATTCTCAGTTTAATGAGAATAAAATTTGAAACATTTATTAAATTAGGTAAATATTTTTTGAAGTTATAAATGTTGGGAGATTTAGGATATCTTTTGGAAAACCGTTCCGAAGACAAATATTACATGGGAGAAAGGACGTCTGAAAAAAATAGCAGTATTGTAGAGATGAGTGTAATGCTCTTTTAGTTACGTAGACAATGATGAGATGTATCATATCTCCCATGGAAGAAGGTCGATTTTGTTAAGCACTTGAGTATTTATAACTAAATACAGTATGCATAATCTCTTCTTCCTTCTGAGTGTAATAGTTTTGTCAACCAGTTACTGTATTTAAAAAAATGTGCTCGAGCAATTAATTGGCGCAGCTTCCAATTTTATGTTTTTTCCAATCTTCCTGCGAAAAGATCTTCTAGTCAAGCGTAATATGTATGTATGTATGTATGTATGTATGTATGTATGTATGTATGTATGTATGTATGTATGTATGTATGTATGTATGTATGTATGTGTGTGTGTATGTGTTTATGTATGTATGTATGTATGTATGTATGTATGTATGTATGTATGTATGTATGTATGTATGTATGTATGTATGTATGTATGTATGTATGTATGTATGTATGTATATGCACTCAAGTTTGTGAGTTTTGTGTATACGGACTCAGATGTAATTTGTTTTGTTTCACTTTCCCTTTCTAGCAATTATTTTGTTTCTCATATGACAGAAGTTGGCTGATTGTTTGAATTTTTACGACGCACCAGCACTATAAGGCTATTTAGCGCCATACAAAAGATTATATATTTCGTCATTTTCTCTTACACACACACACACACACACACACACACTTACAAACACACAAATATAAGGAAAGAGGCGTGATTATTTTCTTGTAAAGAATATCAAAATACCTTAGTTTGTTAATATTTGATTTGTTTTGTTTCTAAAACCTAATTTATTTTACTACCTATAAAAATTGTCATAAATATTCTCTCCTACTTAAATTATATATATCTTATTTAGTATCTAATTGTTGCTTGAGGGAAAATAAACTTGATACAACTATCACAAAGTTGGGCCGATTTGTCTTATTTTCGGTTCAAGTTGGGCCAAATTGTCTTGGTCCGAATTGTCTTTGGGCCGTATTGTCTATAATCCGTACAGCCATTCCAGAAGGGCTTGATCCAAAATGTCACATATGGGTGGAGCTGGTGTTTGGGTTGAAATATTGTTGTTGAAGTTGTTTTTTATGCCTATTATGTTGTTAAATTTCCTAAGTAAATGCATTTTGATTTTTTCGGCTTATTTAGCTGAAACATTTTCTTTTTTTTATAATTAGATCGATTTTTTGGTATGTTTTAATTTTTTAAGAACTGAACGGTTGTTGCAGTGTGGCAGATAATATCAGAGCAATTTCCACAGTCTTAGCAAAGTGGAAGGATTCTCCCCAGGTGATTGGTAGTACGTATCTAGCACCTGTTTATGAGAATAGTTACACTTCTTCAAACATGCTCAGGTACAATTCCAGTCTTTAATTTGATGCTAAAATTTTGAATATTGAATTTTGGCCCTAAAAGTGGATACTAGGTGAAGTTGAAATTTTCTTAATCAGTATATATTTGATAAATAGGTTGCTAGATAAGGATTTTAAATTTAATATCGATTGTAAATCTGATCGCTACGTTTTTATGCCCGAATTTTAGTGGAGAATAAAAAATACTGTTTTAGATAGCAAAGTGTTAGATTAATTTGAAGAACAGAGTTTCTTATTTACCAGTATGTTTACAGCTAATCAATTTCTAACATTTTTCCATGATAATGAATTCCTTCCTCCGAGTTCCTAAATAACAAATTTGGCTAAAGCGGTGCGTATGTTATTTCGGACTCTTTTTCTCCTTGCTGTTAAGGTTGTCTTGACTGTCGATGGTTACTAACTGATCTAGAAATCCCTCACTGCAGTTCGTTAATGGCTCTTTACATGGCATCCCAGATCTCTAGAAAAGAAAATTAATCTTACTTTGCCAAAACAAGCGTGTTATGACTGTTTTGTATATGCATGTGTTTTTATATGTGCATGTTGCTGTCAACATTCCCTTTGCCCCTTTATCTTGTTATTATATGTTTTTGTGTTTAAAAGGTATAGTTTTTCTAAATGTTTGTAGATAATGTCGTAGTAGTGTATATGTAAACACTTCCTATTCTTATGTGTGTTATTATGTTTGTATGTACATGAGGTGTGTATATGGATAGTAATAAAAGAGATGTTACTGGATTGTAGATCTGTGTGTGTGTGTGTTTGGATAGCAATAAAAAAACTGGTGCTGGATTGTAGAAGTCTGTATTTAGATAGTATATATGGTGTGTTGAATTCTAAAGATGTTTAACAGTACTATTCCTATTAGACCCTAGGCTGTAGAGAGCGACCACTGAACCTGGGGTAATAAACGCCAAGGTCTCTCCTAGTTCTTTTGCAAACAAAATTTAATTTTTTTTAAAAATAAAATTTGATTTGGCCCGGGCCCAAGAGATATATCCCCGGTTGCTCCCCCCGCTCTTGTCGGTTCCTGTTTAGACCAATAAACACTTATGACCTTGATAAACACTTTCGTATTTCCATCCCTATCTCATGTTAAACCTCTGAACCAATGGTATGGCTACGTACCGTCCATCTTATGTTACCCTACTGCGTAATGTTAATTCTCCATATGACCCCCAATTACCAAAACCAGATTGCTATTTTGTCATCATTGAAAAAGTCTGAAATGGGCATCTGCTCTGAAACATTGGGGTATTTTCTTTTTCCAGAGTAGTATGCCTTTGAATGCTTTTCTTGGACACAACTATAATTGACGACCCCTTTATCCCGACAAAGCTCATATTAAATATTAGGTACTATCTCTAGGCAATGATCTTGTTGCTTTCGTGTTTATCTAGTGACATATTTCTATCACCTGTCTTAAAACTGTTAAATAAAATCAGATGTGCATTTATGTTCTTGTAAGAAAATATATAGACTTATTAGTGTTTGCTGCACTAGTGTGATATACATGTTTTTATTGTAGGTGTTGTATTCTTTCCTTACTGAGTTGGTGTAAATAGGTATAGAACAGAAACAAGCCATTAACAAAGATATTGACAGTTGATCACTAAAGTTATTTAAAACAGATTATCCAAAAATATATAAAATGGGTATTGTCCAAATAAGTTAAAAACAAGTGACCCTTATCGGCCTTTGACACCTGAAACCGTCATCACCAAAATGTTCATGGTGCGCATATATATGTGGTTCGAAATTTTAATATCCAACCATTGACAAAATATTAAAAATAAATAAAAAACAAATAACCCTTCACCAACTAATTTTAAGTTTTAATCACCACATAAGCAGATATAGGTTACATTCATATTTCAGGGCCGACACAAGCTATGAACGAGCAGTTCACTTGCCCAGGGCACTGTTTTCCGAGGGGAGCCAATTGGAGAAGAAACGAGGCGAAAAAGCAGACAAAGGAGCTAAAATGAAATTAAAACTTTGTCGCTTTTTTCTAGTCATAACTTACATCAATTTTTCGTACGCAATTTCATATCAGCAAATATATTAATGATCGGTGAGGAGATCGGGGGAAGGAGGATGGATGTGTCTTTTTCGCAAAAGTGTCATATTGCCTAACACCGCACCAGCGTTCAGCTTCTTCTGGCAGAGATGAATTACATTGTCAAATCCAAAGTCTTAAATTACTGACCAGTCTCCTAAAAATTTAAACAATTGTTCTCCGTGACATTGAACTTCGACCTCCGAAGCCTTTTGTTTTCTGGGGAATATTCCTATCATAGATCACACTCTTCCTCCTTACTTATCTCCCTCCCCATATACCCATGCACCTGTGGGCACATTTTCATGGTGATCCGCATATAAAAAGAGAGATATTGCCTTATTCAAACTCTTGAGCACTTTGTCGACGCCAGACGGACAAATACAGGATCGACGACGCACTAACACAAATAATGACGACGCCAAACGGACAAATATAGGAATGATGACGCACTAACGGATAGTTATAATGACAAGACAACAGGCAATTTAAATTTAAAATTATCACAATGGAAGCAACAGGACTTTCTGAAGAATACAAGTAAAAGAGCAGTCGCATTCTTCACAGAGAATATTGATTGATCGTTACCATGTATGTTGCAGATGTTTTAATTGCATATATTTTCTAAAGAGCACAAATATGATTAATCCATAAACGAAACTTTTGTTTGTTATTGTTTCTGTTGTTTTTTCGAGGGGTGGGGTGATGGGGCTAAACAAAACCCTTAAAACGGATCGGTTGGGATGAGCCAAACGAAACGTTTCCTACACTAAATTTTCATCTTAGTTAAGTGGTTACAGTAATACCCTAGACACATATAAAATGCAGGAACTGTTGGTGCTTTCTCCAGGCCTTCACATGGATTTCTATCTCACAGACTAATCACTTACTAGATTATGCCTTCGTCTCCTCCCGAAAATAAAACAACGATATTTCCGGATACGCTCCTGTAGTAAGGTAAAATTACTGTTACAAGTGTATGCGCTGTTTGCATTTACGTGTCCGTTTATAGTTTTCTGAAATTTTAGTGATTATTTCATATTGGACTGTCGGTGTTGAGAAGATGCATCTCAATCCGAGTAATTAGCCAGGCGCAGAAGTCATAATGTACAGTATTTACGAGACTATATTGCAGAATACCCTGCTTATTTTCACGCATCAGTGTTTAGTAATCTAAGATATAAATAATTTTTGCATTATGCGTTAGGGTCATGTTTGTAGTGCATGACATGAAGTACCGATCCAAGATCTTACTGAAATAAAACAAGAAATAAAATGTAGCGGTCAGTATATTAGGGATAATATTTGTGGTATTTGATCGTGTAACAGACCTTCAGTTGACAACAACTGTAGTCTTGATGTCCTTGCAAGATAACATAAAAAGATGCTAGCGTGTAGGTATATAGCTAGATAGTATATATATGGATAGTTGAATGAATAGACAAGCAAGCTGGTCGCTTTGTCTGTAGATGGAGAGGTACTGGGTAGATAGTTTACTTGTATTGGGCACAGAGAATTAAGGTAAAATGGACAAAATAAAGGTACGTATCAATGTGATGAAACACCACATGGACTCTCAAAAATCAATTAGTCCATACACCTATACATTCGGCCACCCATAAACCTGTTCAATGTTAGGTTTTGCCAAGAAAAATGAGCTTGTGGTCTAAAAATGAATAAGGCTCAGATTTAACATTTGATACATAAGCGTCACATACAAATCAATGTCAAACTCCCGTCTTTGCCATAAAGAAAACATTTTGAATCATCACATGTATTAACTTCAAATTTGTGTTTTAAAATGCATGTGCCCGGCATTTCACAAAATATTAGCATATAGGGTTAGGGTCTCAATATTTGGAAGCCATACCTCCAATGTCCTGATTGAAATTCTGACAGTGTGGATATAATTTACGCTCTTAATATTACCCTTCCCCATGATTCACGTTTCTAGTTTTAAAGTTGTATAAGGAGTTCAGTGACATTACACATTTACTTACGAATGGATTATATAACAAATTCCATACGCCTTTGAAAACAAGATGCGATATCAGGTGTAACAGCTACACAAAATAACTATTGGTCTTCAGTAACAATAACAACAACTTATATACAAGATTCCATTGACTTGTTGACATTTTGCATTCATTCAGAGGACTTGATGGATATGCCGAATAGAACCACCCAGAATAGAAATGTGTAATATATACAATACAGGTAAATTTAGGTCGAGCTGGGTATGACTAGCAGTCAGGTTGTACTCAGTAATCGTTTTAACACAGTAGTAATGTAATCATTGCAAGTTTGTTTAACGCAAAACGGTTGCCAGTCTTCTAAAGATTTGAAAGGTAACTCTCTCTCTCTCTCTCTCTCTCTCTCTCTCTCTCTCTCTCTCTCTCTCTCTCTCTCTCTCTCTCTCTCTCTCTCTCTCTCACACACACACACACACACACACACACACACACACACACACACACACTCGATTACGCCCTACAAATTTCAACGCTGTATTGTCGCCATTCACATGATTTTACCTAGATGTTATTAAACTCATGCCGTCACTCTATAACTGTCTAAACACGTTCCATAACCAGGAACCGTTTGCGTAGATCAAGTTATATGGTGGACAGTAAACGCTAAATTTTCAGAGCATTGTGTATTCAGGACAATGGTGCAGTGCTAAATAGCGAAGAAAGAGAACGCAATATAAAAAAGGGGGAACGCATATTAGTCAGTTTCATGTGTGGTAGGGGTGGGGAGGGTGGAGATTGCAGTAAAGTTAGAGAAAGCGCAAAACATTAAGGGAACGCGTTCCCATAGCACAGTATCCATGGTTCAGGATGTTGTGTATTGTGTTGTTGGTCGATATAATACTCGTGTTTACCTTGCATAGTTCGTAAATTATCTTTGTAGCGACAAAGGCGTTATTCGTACCATTGATGTGCACATCACGCTGATAAAGATACAACATTGGAGTGCACCCGTGAGTGCCAAGATTCGATAAATCTAACTTTTCCAGATACTTCGAAAGCAATTTGTTGTATATTTTGGATGGAAGAGGGAGGAGGGATGATTGAAATTAATTTGCAAAAGAATCTCTCTCTCTCTCTCTCTCTCTCTCTCTCTCTCTCTCTCTCTCTCTCTCTCTCTCTCTCTCTCTCTCTCTCTCTCTCTCTCTCTCGTGTCGGGCTGGCCCATCTAGCACCTCACATGAGGGCAGAAGGCAGTGTTTTTTCCCCCCAATTCAGAGATTCTGTCATCAGATTATTGTATTCTGTCACGAAAAGCACACACACGAAAGGCCACTGAGACCTGTCAATAGTTTTGCACAAAAGTGTAACATAAAATACATAATTATGAAATATGACCCCTAACCACCAAATGAAACTACCTGTTACGCATCGTAAAGTTTTACCTACTCCTTATTTATTATGTTTTACAGTGATAGATGAATATGAAAACACGGAGTAAATTGTGTATTGCATTTTACATGCTATATCATCATTTCCTCAAGTGTGTTAGCGTTATTCAGATGCATCATTCCAGGACAAGACAATTGATCCAGTTACAGTTAGCTGTATCCAAATATTTCTATAGATTCATGTGCAATGCAGTGTTAACACAGACACTTGTCAAAGTTTCTACTAGCAGTGTTTCACCGTTTCACCAGCGAATGGTGTCAATTACATGTAAATCGTATATTTACATTATATTCTCTCGTGCAACAAATACAACGTTATCCTATATCAATACAAAGCAACATATATCAACCTAATTTATCACTTTACCTCCCTGCATGTCGCCTCCTTTATCCACATACATACATACATACATACATACATACATACATACATACATACATACATACATACATACATACATACATACATACATACATACATACGTACGTACGTACGTACGTACGTACGTACGTACATACGTACGTACGTACGTACGTACGTACGTACATAATACATACATACATACATACATACATACATACATACATACATACATACATACATACATACATACATACATACATACATACATACATACATACATACATACATACATACATACATACATACATTATCAGATTTTAAGATCCCTTAATCAAGTGGCTTTTAACTCATGGCTGTGTGTGTGTGTGTGTGTGTGTGTGTGTGTGTGTGTGTGTGTGTGTGTGTGTTAACCGTAACATCAAGTCTACCGTAATATTTAATCTTGCCCATGAAACTGACGTTAAACATACATACATACATACATACATACATACATACATACATACATACATACATACATACATACATACATACATACATACATACATACATACATACGTACGTACGTACGTACGTCCATACGTACATACGTACATACATACATACATACATACATACATACATACATACATACATACATACATACATACATACATACATACATACATACATACATACATACATACATACATACAAACATGTACATACATACATACATACATACATACATACATACACAAACACATACATACATACATACATACATACATACATACATACATACATACATACATACATACATACATACATACATACATACATACATACATACATACATACATACATACATACATACATACATACATACATACATACATACATACATACATACATACATACATACATACATACATACATACATACATACATACATACATACATACATACATACATACATATATAGATACATACATACACAAACACATACATACATACATACATACATACATACATACATACATACATACATACATACATACATACATACATACATACGTACGTACGTACGTACGTACGTACGTACGTACGTACGTACGTACGTACGTACGTACGTACGTACATACATACATACATACATACATACATACATACATACATACATACATACATACATACATACATACATACATACACACACAAACACATACATACATACATACATACATACATACATACATACATACATACATACATACATACATACATACATACATACATACATACATACATACATACATACATACATACACAAACACATACATACATACATACATACATACATACATACATACATACATACATACATACATACATACATACATACATACATACATACATACATACGTACGTACGTACGTACGTACGTACGTACGTACGTACGTACGTACGTACGTACGTACGTACATACATACATACATACATACATACATACATACATACATACATACATACATACATACATACATACATACATACATACATACATACATACATACATACATACATACATACATACTTTATCAGATTTTTACATCCCTTAATCATGTGGGTTTTAACGTATGGCTCTGTGTGTGTGTGTGTGTGTGTGTGTGTGTGTGTGTGTGTGTGTGTGTGTGTGTGTGTGTGTGTGTGTGTGTGTGTTAACCGTAACATCAAGTCTACCATACTATTTAATCTTGCCCATGAAACTGTTGAAGTTAAATATACATTTTGTATACATAAAGCCAAACGTACACGCATGTACACATACAAACATAGAAGTACACGATAATAATAATAATAATAATAATAATAATAATAATAATAATAATAATAATAATAATAATAATAATAATAATAATGATAATAATATCTTTATATATTTATCATAGTACAACAATTAATTTAACAGTATATTTATCGGAGTCGCATGTCTGATGATTTGTGTCTAAGAATGTCGATAGGGTGTGGTCACAATGAATTTCATTGTTGACTTTACCTAGAGGAATAGTAATAACAGTAATGATATGATTGAAAATGTATTTTGATAACTTCCTCGTTCTTTTTTTCAACCACGTATACAGCCTCTGGCTTTAGCTCAGTCGATAGAGGGTTCTCAGGTTTGATATCCCTACAGATAACCTAGGTTTGCTACTTATGCGTGTCCCTGGGAAATGCGTTTTATTCCCCATTTCCTAGGCACGATGTAGCTAATAACGTGTTGAAAGTATTTTTTAAGAAACGAATCAGTCAACCAAAGTCAACGACGTACACATGGCAAACGCACTTTATTACATTTTTAAAATAAAAGCTCGTATGTGCGCGCACGCACACGTGTGTGCAAATGCGTGTGCCCTTTCATAATTTACAGTATTTACTTATTGAAACTACTGACAGCTTGCCATATTTACCTGTTGAAACCAACGACAGCTTGCCAAGACTCGTTGTTTCCTAGTTAAGTTACTGCGCAGGTTGCTTTATGTGGTGCAGATTGTAAAATTCCTACGTATCACTCGAGCGAACTATGGTCGTTTGCTGATTGATTGATATTCACATATACATCGATTCTTTGTTACACCGCTAACTTTGACTCCTTCAGATGCTTTACTATTTCAGCCATGGAATCGATTAACTTGTTTATTGGTAAGTGCAAACAAATTCGTCTTTATGTCCTTAAGCTGATAATGTGGCTTTGAAATCCCCCACAGACAAAACTATTTCGTTGAATTCGGATCGATCGCCCTATTTTTATTGCACCCCTGTAGGATCGGGAATATAAAATATACCTGATGCACTGTCCTGTTGCAAATACCTACTGGATGAAACTTTTTTTTGCTCTGGATTGCGTCCCATAAAGGGTTATTTGTTCAAGCTGAGAAAAAGTATATATTTAATAACATTTTATGCTATGACATTCATTATGCCTTTTCTTGTGAGACCTAAGTCTACTCAGCACAGTTAGCCATTATTGTGCTGCTGTGCCATTTAACTTTGGACATATATACATACATACATACATACATACATACATACATACATACATACATACATACATACATACATACATACATACATACATACATACATACATACATACATACATATCAGTTCGTTTGTTCACAAAAGACATACACATATTTTTTATACTTGTTCAGTACGGGTAGTCAAAATATTTCTACCCACAGTCACTGCATATTTGTTCATTGGAGAAAGACTCCGTAATTTGCTCATGGGAGACAGCATTTACAGATATGTTTATAAGTGACAACCTCTATCTTGATCTGGACGTTTTTGCACATTGTTCGTTTTTAAAGTAAATATATAGCATCAAGTGATTAGAAGTAATGTTCTCATACTTTTTAATCTGGAGGTTCTGACCTGTAGAATGGACTGTCAAGTTTAATTTATGCCTAAATATGGATCTAATCCGGAGTATGCGACGGAGACAACGCATGTGAAAGGCACCCAGTAGTTTCTCCTGAGATACATACAGGGTTCAAGTTTCGCTGGTGTACAGGAGACTGCTAAGCACGCAGGCACGGTACACGGAGATCTTAGTGTTCAATGTCAGCTTGCTGTTGTTCCACACTCTCTTCGACAACAGTTTCTGTACAACTGTTTATAATTTACCATGTATGTATTGCTTTTTAGGGGGTAATTTCTAATTATATGGGAATGTCTCTGTGTATCTCTTTTATTAGACTTAGTGGTAAAGGGTCTCTGTACATTTATTTACAATAATCCTTCACAAAGGACAAGTCATAAGGGACGTTTTTATGCGTCCGTTGATAAGGAACAGTCATAACGTACAGTTTATGTATATCTGTTAAGAAGAAAAAGTTAAAAAGGACAATTTCTGTATAGGTGTTAAGGAATACTGTGATGTGTCGAATTTTGAAACTTGTTGAAATTCAAGATTAAATAAACTGTGCTTTCAAGTTAACATAATCAAAGCAGAAAGGTCTGGAGACAGTTCAATGATTACTTTTTTTTATTTCATCTCTAAATATAAAAGGAACTACGTTAAGCTTCTGTAGAAACTGACCCGGTCATTTTTATGGTACAGGGCATACGCGTAATCATACTCCGACTCGTAATAGTTTACAAGGGGCACACGTCAAATAACCGATTTTTCAAAGGAAAATAATTGCAGCATGTTTTAGGCTAGAGAAATAGACGGCAGACCTGTTATTTGGAGGGAAATATAATGTAGAGTTATTTCGGATTCGCCAGAGAAGCTTAAGGGCATACACTTTGAGAAACAATTTAGGAACTATCTCTTGAAAAATCCTTAGTCAGATTTTTCTTGAGAGAAGACTAAGTCAACTCCAGAGACGCTCGCTAATTTACAAAGAGAGTTGTCTTAGAAAAGGATAAAAACTAAAGGCCAGGACTGTTTGTTTGGAAAGAGAAAAACGGCAGTAAGAGGACAGCTTCGTACTCCGAATGAGAGAAGAAGCAGGAATGCGGAAGGAACCCAATGAATTGAAGGGGAAATCTACATCTACGGCATGTCATTATAGTAAGGGTCGGAAGTGGACCAAGTACGTGGTTAGACGTGGAAAACAAGTCGTGAGAAGACAGGACATGTGATGCTGTCCAAGCATTGGAGATTGCGCTCAAAATCAACACTCAACGCTAAAAAAAAGCTCATTCAAGATAGCCAGGTCGTAGAGGGAACGCAAGTCAGGTTTTCGGGTGAAACTGCTGAAAGTCTTACATTGTAATTAAATTATGTCACAGACAATCAGTCAAATTGGAAGGTAAAATTTGGCTATGCTAATTGAGTAAATATAATTTAATAAATCGATTGTATGGGAATTGATTTTTCTTTGATTATGTTAACTGACTAAAATTTTATATTTTTATTTATTGAAAGGGGGCTCGTTGCTTTTATTTCTTTCAATACTTTGCTCAGCTATCTGATTCATTCTATTTATCTGTCCACACTGGGCAAATTACACCGCGGGACATAAAGTCGTATCTGTAGCAGTCTGTAAGCCAGGTTGTTCTACTTAGAAAATTCGGTATTCTATCTGAATTTTTTGAATCACTATTACACATAAGAAAGCAGTATCTCCCTGCATCTGCTCAATGGGCATTTTTTGCTCATCTGTTTTCAAAACGATAGCCTCTCAAAAATGTTGTAATATGGGGGTATTCTATGTGTAATTCTTCCTAAGGGAGTAAAAATTGACGGAGTCTGTATGTCCATTCGTTGTGGACACATCGGTCGTTTTTAGGGGGGCGGTTATAGGGGAAAGTATATCCATTGATAGGGAATATTCATCAGGGTCACATATGTACATCCTCTCATAAGGGGCAGTAATAAGGGACAGTTTATATATGTCAGTTCATAGGGAACAGCTATAACTTACAGGCTTCGAATATCTCCTTTTATATGGGACAGTTAAAAGGAAGGGACACTTAGTATGATTTGGGAGAGCCGCAGTAGATAATCTCTGTATGCCCTTTCATATGGGACATTCATTAGAGACAGTATCTTCACATGTTTTGGGACAGTTGCAGTGGAAGTCTGTGTATGACAGTTTATAGAGAGCAGTCATAAACGACAATCTTGTCACATCCATTTATATGTGACAGTTATAAGGGACAGTCACTGTGCATATATTTGGGACCGTCACAAGGACGATCTCAGTGCGTCAATTCTTTGCGTCAATTCAGTGCGAGCACTTCTTTTAATAAAGGGACATTCATTAATGAAGTTTCTGTACCTCTGTGATAGACAGCTACAAATACACCAAACGATCTCTCTATTCATATATTCGGAGAGACAGTTTTTTAACCGAAAACCTGGTGCTTGCACTGTTATTGGCGATTGTAATTCTGTTAGATTTCTTCAGAGGTTGTTTTTTTTTTTTAAAGTGTTCTCCAAATCAAAGAGCAAATGACTCAGCTATATGAGATATTGGGAGAATGAGGTATTGGAATATATGACAAATTGCTCTAATTTACAGAATGTTAGAGGTAGAGGATTTTGAGACGTTTTCAGTACCACCTGACATTCTATGACCCAAAAGAAATTTTCCGTGCCCTGCCTGGCACAATCTAGTTCGACCTGGCAGTAAGTGCACACACACGTGGTGAATTTAAAAAAACTATCTCAGGATTACTGACAATGAACGACAATGTACGTATCTTTTCAAGGTAAAAGCGCTCCTTGTCTGTTCGCCCTAGTAATGTCAGGATTTTTAACGACTAAATATATTTGATTATTGTTGAGCTCCACTGTACATTTTGTTATGCAAAGCAACAGAGAATTTTACATATACAAAATTTAAATTTATAAAGTTCTTATATATGAGAGTTTATTTTTCAATACGGTTTCTTTTAAATGTGCTTACCGTTTTGGTAAAAACTGGTATTTCTCTTTTTCGATCGATGGATCGATAGATAGATTGGTCGACAGTAGGTCTATAGCATCTAGCAGTTCTAAAACAATTTACCGTAGTTCCTTATTATGTTAAGTAGTTTCTTTTAGCAGACAGACATACAAACACATAAGGAGAAAGAGATTTTCTCAAAGTCTCGCCCTTTATTTTTGAGGATAAATAAATGAGTGAACAGACAAGCAAACTAATGAATACAGTACTTGTATATTAAAAGTGGTTTATACAGTAATGTGAAGGTTTTCTGTATTACCGTTGCTTGCTAAGGCCTTTAAATTTTATTCAAATGGAACTGGAACGCATGGAGGTCTATACAAACATGTAAATATAGTCCAGTCTTCATTTCTGAAGAGAGGAAAACACACACATACACAAACAAAAACACACGACATTTTTATAAAGTTCGTTTAATAATTTCACTACTGACTGTAGGACACACGGTACAAATTCAGTTCCCATAGTAAACCTATGTAAACAACATGATATTGAAAATTCAGTAACTTAACAATTTTTGAGTGCTCATGATCAAAGCCATATTTATTAGTACCGATGAAGACTGGATATCAGCTCTGTGTAGTTGAAAGGATACGAGCCACGGCATTTACTAGACTTGCGCGTGTTTAAATCTTGTGCTTTCAGTTCCACACCAGAGTCAGGTGCTAATTTTAAGTAATGAGTGTTCCAAACTCAAGACTATTAACGGATTTAAATTCCATTAATAAAACAAAGTCTAATTTTGTTCACTCACATCTAAGATAAACTCTCAAAAAATTCTTTTCCCTAACAAATAATGTACATTATTAACCAATCCTGGTCCGATAAACCCTTATATACGGGTATACCCCTGTATTGTATTGAAGATTCTTCATAAATTCCAGATCTACTGAGTATTTATGTTATATCTCTCAAGCTTCCAAGTTTCATTAACTGTAATTCCAGCTGTAGCAGCATCACATAGGAAACGACATACCCCGATCTTCACTTTTCATTTTCCTAGTTACATTGAGATATATTAAGTGTTATTCAAGTATATGAATAAATTCCAATCTCTTATCTTACTTTTCAAGAAGACTGAAAATAAACTAAATATTAATATATTGAAGTACGGGTTGGAAAGCTTCATTGTCAACTTTATGATTTTAGCAGAGGCATTTCGACTGAAAAGTACCATATATGTATACATGTTGTGTGTGTATTTGATGCGATATAAACACTTATTTCCATAAGAGCTTACATGAATGATTTTGAAAGTTATATTCCTCTTAGTTATTTGTATCACTGTCTTATTATGTACATCATATTTAGGGAGCGGTTCATATTTACCACAAAAGGGGGTAGGGGATATACTTTAGATGTAAGGTCTCACCGGACAGTTGTTTTGCCAAATTTTCATCCGACAATGACCTATTGCAGAAAAATGATCATAATTTTACAATAAAGATACAAATAAAAACTAACTAATGATTTTTGTTGAAAGGATGCTTGTAAGATTCTGACTAAGGTATTAAAGTTAATTCCTTATGCAACTGGTGGTTTTGATACTGAACCTATACTACCACCAACCCCTCTTTTTTACATTCATTTTTGACAGAAAAGAGCTATTTTCAACCTGTTCCTGTGAGAAGCAGGCTCACAGAGTCAGTATGTACCTTATTGATCTTGAAAGTTCACTAGTACTATAACAAATTAACATACTTTTCATCACCCCTCAACCATGTAGATTTTTAGATATTTACCTCTGAAGCAGACACATGTAAATACGTAAGCCAAGTCGGATGCACATTTGCAGACTAAGTTACGCATTTGATCTCCAGTGCTAGTCTAACTGTGACAGGCAGTCACCAACCAGGCAACCCATTTACAAGCCTAACTCAAAGTAAATGTAAACCACATTACAGATTTAGCTTATGTGTGAGTTTATAAATGATAGGGTTGTGATAATCAGGCTCATGCCTTCTACCTTAAAAATTAGGGGGGGGGTGTCAAAATACGAAACTATCCAGTGAGACCTAAGTGTTTTTCACCTCCACCAAATGCAGATACAATTTTTTGTCTCACATTAGGTACAGTTTGCTGAGCAGTAGTGTAAATCGAGAAGAACTTATACTTTATAACGATGTAGATTTATACAGTAACTCTAGGACACACGGCATTAATCGTATTGAAAAATGGGAACCAGCCTAGAAATGGGTGAACATTAAATAGAGTATATATACGGGTTTGGCTGACCAGGATTGGTTAATAATGTAAGTTAAGTTTTAGGAAAAAGAATCTTTAGAAACATTATCCTAGTTGAAAGTGCATACAAATAGAGACATTGAGGGAATTTCAGTTCCATAACAGTTTTGAGTTTGGAATACTCATTACTAAAATTTGCACCTGACTCTTTGGTATGGAATTGAAAGCACATGTTTCAAACATGCAGCTCCAGAAAACACCGCGGCTCATATCATTTTCTCTGCCAAGAAGTTGACGTCCAGATTTCATCTATACTGATAAATATAAGTTTGGTCATGAGCACTCTAAACTTTTAAGTTTTTGAATTTTCAATATCATGTTGTTTGCCTATGTTTAATATGGGAATTGAATTAGTACTGTGATTCCTGTATGCTGTGCAATCTTGTACAGTATGCTGTGTAGGCGGCGCTTACAGTGAGCTGTGTAGGTGAATAGGTTGACAAAGCTTTGTAATCGTGGACGTGGACAGTTTTTTTTTTATTGTGCGCAACAGGGTATATAGCATGATGTGTATCAACGTAACTGAAGTGTGTAGTATGCAATGTAAAATCGAGAATACCGTGTTGTGTAACGACGTAAGAGGATGGCCTGTGTGCGCTGGTAAAAGTATAGTATTAAATAAAACAGTGCAAATGGATATGTCTAACTGACACGAGAAATAATTAATAATTACACTGCCCAGTTCAGCAAAAATTAAAGCTTAACGATTTGGGTTATTAATTGTATTCCTATTTGTGCTATGATGTACAGGTTTCCGTCATTATCCTGACAATTTTGGTTTACGAATCTAGTGTGAAAAACAAATACAGACGGGTCCTAATTTTATATGTATGAGGAGAACCATTTTTTAAAATTTTCACGAAAAAATTAAATAAAGTGACATGATAATAAACTCAAATATTTTCTGCAATTCTTCGTATAAACATGTTCAACTAAAGTTGATGAAATCGATTTGGATCAATTTTACAAAGATAAACAGATCAATAGTACCACCGTCATCATACTTCATGTTATGAAGGAATATATAAAAGGTAATTATTAAACAGGTCTCTGACAGAGTGCATTTCAAAATCATTTACTTATTATATATTGCCCATTTATATTTAACGGTATTTGTTATTCAGATTTAAATTTTCTGACTGTATATGAAATATATTCTATACTAACTGCCAAAATGTCTGATTTTATCTAACATCTTTAGACAGATATCTCCTAAGTTTATTGGCGTGGTCCCTCTAAGAATTACATTATCTGAGAGGCCCCTTGGATCAAAAATTTAAATGGTTTTTATGTATTCGTGTTTCTTCAAAATGTATGTGTAGTTGGATTACTTTCTTTAAACTGAATTTTGGTTTTATTAATTTTGAGCAAGGGTAAGTACGCCATTCAAATTTGTTAATATTTTTATCTTTTTAATTTTCTTAGTTTTCTTTCCGTAATGTGTTTTAAATAAAGAGAAGCAGAAATTTTTAGCTTTAAACTAATCTATATATAATAGCATGAGCTGCTAATCACATACATTCAGATCCATAACGATGCTGACAACATATATAGCAAGTAAAAATGATGCCGTGAATAACAAACTTCATGCCATCAAGCCAACCTTAGGAGAATGGACCCCTTCCTACAGATCCGTCCGTAGAGAGGAGGTAGTCATTGCAAGAATTCGACTCGGTCATACTCATTTAACACACTCCTACATATTAAAAGGAGAAGACCCACCAGAGTGCATAGCTTGTAATGAACCATTCACCGTTAAGCACTTTATGCTGGAATGTTTCGATCTTCAACCTACGCGTAATCATTACTACGTTGTGCAAGACATGAGGGGGCTCTTTGATACAGTTAACATTACCAACATTATAGACTTCCTTAAGGAAGCAAATATCTAACATAAGTTATAGCTTTTATTTTATCACCTTGTTCAGTTTTGTGTTATATTTATGCAGTCGATAGATTTTAATTGCCAATCATATGTTTTCGTTTTCATACATTTGCACTCCCCGTTGATCGGGAAACTTTTAATTATTTACCATCATTACCATTTTTATCGCTTTACCTTTAACTGTTTGGTCTCCAATCGCTGGTCGATAAAATTATTTTACCTGTTTTAAATGTAAAATGATATAACATTATGTTTGGCGCTAAATAGCCTCATAGTGCTGGTGCGCGGTAAAAAAAATATCAATCAATCAATCAGAATATAAGAAAATCGGTGCATTTTCTATAAGATTCTTTCTCAAAGTAAAAATTTCACAGAAGCTTTCGATTTACTGACGCTTTATCTTACATATAGAACTTTTGAAACGAAAGTGTCAGAGTCAGATTTGCAAATAAATCAATTAGAGAGTTAAAGCGACCGTGTATCTCCTTCAGATTTGAAGTAGCTTTTAAACCTTACCAAGAATATGTGCAAGACTTTTTTTAAATTTTAGAATTATGATGACCAAGGCAATCATGGTTTGAATTGCGAGATTATAAAGGACTAAAGGACGGTCATAATATGTTACCGTGGGATAATAGGTTACACGCAAATGAATAGATATTATAAAAAATATGAACAGTCCTTATATTATTGAATTTAGTGTGCCACTTATAGACGGTTAAATCTAATCTTATTTAGAATGTAGTATAATAATAGCATATAATACATATAATCATATATGCATACATATATACAGACATATACACATACACAAACACATACATGTATATATGCATAGACACACATAGCTAGCTACCTACCTACATACACTCTTTAGCTAATAATAATTATCTTTTATTTATTTAGTGTTTAGTGTTTCAAAGATTGATTTACGTGAGAAAGAATAGGATCTGTGTTAAGAAAATGACATTTCTTTTCACGTTCTTCAAATTAGCGAATCGGAAAAAGAGGAAGAATGGAACAAACGATTGCAACATTTATACTATTTGTTACACTTCTGCCTTTGTATGATGTTTGAAGCATTTCACTCCTTATGGACACATGGATCGTTTTTTTTTCTTCTCATTTTTATGCAATTAGAATGTCTTTTCTAATCCCTTATTACCAAGAAATGCATATATTTAAAGTAATGTCCTTTCGTATAAAACAGTCTCTTTTCATTAGAGTTGTAACACATTGCTGTTTTCAAACAATAACAACGTCAACAAGTATTGCTACCACCAAAACCAACGCTACTACAGTTACTACTTTGAAAATTTGTAGGGTTCTTGTAATATATGTGTGACTATAATATAGTCAACGTCAATGATGTATTTATATTGTGAGTAAGGTAATCGTTGACCATTATATATTGTATTAGCGAATCGGTACGACTATATGGTCTTAACTAAATAATACAATAGAGCGAAACCAATATGTTTTGTAAACTCCAACAAATGTTTTATACTACTATGAAGTGAAAATTTAAGAAGAATATATATTATTGTGAATTAAATTCCGAAAATAGTCCTAAATACTTAATCACAAGTACAAAACCTTGGAGTATTCAGAATCAACTGCAATGATGTTCCGAATGAATTTTGATTTTGAATATACTGATGTGCCAATAGTTTGGAATTGTGTTTATGTGCTAACCGTCTTGTTGTTTCGCAATGATATACTCCAAAATGTCTTTGAATGGATTTACAATATTCCCAGAATATTGATTTAGTAATTCCAATGAACAATTTAAATAAATAAATTCTCTCAAAACCAGTTAACCCATCCAAACAAAGTTTAGGAGTGGTTTCCGACAAAGTGGGGCCCGTCCAAAGGATCAGAACATTTTATTCGAGTAAGAAATCTGAGTAAATATAGGACAGAAAGCGATTATTGCAATTGTATTTGTAAGAAATAACGACCAGAGTGATTCGAATCATTGCTTGCTTATGTTTTTATTTCTCTATATATTCTGTGCATGCAATTTTCCTGCCATATTTTCATGTTGTGATGTAATTATTGTAAAAGATTGATGTTATTTTCCCTGATGTTAGGGTCGTATTAGAAATTGGGAATAGTGAAAGAAATATTACCTTTGAATTCTCTTGGGAGAAGAGTGTTTTAGGCCAAACTCCGTTTTAGTAAATTACGCCTTGTTTAGTGTTGGAGTGTTACACTTATTTAAGGAGGCATTTCAGCTGTTTATCGCCGTTATTGATTGTTGTTGTAAGGAATACTCTGGTTTAATTGAGTAAAGGCCATACAAGTAGAGACGTAAGATAAATACGTGTGGGGCTATCTCAAGTAGGTCAGTAAAACTAGAGTTTAGGTTAAAAAGTAAATTTTGTTTCACCGTACTGGAGACGATAAATGGGGACAGATAGACAGTTAGGGAATTCAAGTCGATTGGCTAAAACGAACTGGTTTACAGAGGGGCTCAGTTAGCTGAATTCGTCGAACGAAATGTTAAAGAACATAAGCAACAACAATCAGATGCTCGGGATCGGGAACGGGAACGGGAGAGGGAGCGAGAGCTCGAACTAGCCAGATTGCAGGCCAAAGAAGAAGCTAGAGAACGCGATCATATGTTAGCCATGGAGAAGATGATGATCGAAACAGAGTCCAGTCGTGGTGAACACCAGAACGAAAGTTCAGGACACACGAGTAGGCGATCTGAAGACAGACGGCCTATACAGATCAACCTGCCCATGTTCAATGACAAGGATGAGATTATTGACAATATTTTGTCTCGGTTTGAGAAGTTGGCATTGGTTTATCAGCTACCCAAAGACAAGTAGTCCATCAACGTTTCGGCATTCTTGCAGGGGGCTATGAAAGACGTCTACCATAATACGACGCCGAACGAGGTAGACAACTACAACGTTTTAAAGAAAGCTCTACCACGGCAATATAAGTTTTGGCAGAAACGCTCCGAAAACTCTTTAGACAATCGTCGAAAAGAACTACCGAAATGAATGCGCAATTCCAAAACTGCGTACGTGTAATTGTTTTATAAATGTATGAAAATGGCTGGTATAACGTTCACTCATGAAGGCATATGCGAGGAAATTTTGAAAGAGCACGTCTTAAGTACGTACCGAAAAGACTTAATAGTGTTCTTAGTGGAGCATAAATTCTCAGCCTTGGATGATATAAGCATGCCGAGCTGTATGAGAGTGCGCACTCGCATCCAACTACCTGGCATCATTGAACAATGGAAAACCACTGAGGTGGCCCCCGCCCCCCCCAAATGGAATGGTCAGATTGGTGGTAATCCAGAGAACGGAATCCCAGTTGAGAACATTTCCGTGGGTAGGGAAAGATTCTGGGGCGGAGAAAGATATTTCAGGGATGAAAGGTGAGCCGGTGTGCTATGGTTGCAACAGACCAGGACATTGGATTGGCCATAAGGATTGGCCATAAGGATTGTTGGAAGTATCGTTCGACAACGATTAATTCAGTAGGTACGCCTGCTGCTCAGGAACAGAGAACAGTGGAGTCGTCTAACACAGCTGAAGCCATGGCAGATGGTGAGAGGGCAACCTTACTGTATGATACTAGCTTTACTTTTCCGGCCTTGATAGACACTATGTCAAGCCTAAAGATTACACAGTTGAGACGGCTGAAGTCTAGTTTGCTAACCGAACGAAAGATTTGATCCCAGTGGTTAACATAGACCTTGATTCGTCGTATATAAAGGGGCGAATTCAAGCAGCATGTTTGTCGGGACTGTTCTTATAACGTGATGTTAGACCGTATGTATATGTTACCACACCTAACCCTATGAAGTGTACACCTGGACGATGGCTATGAAGCGATGGTCAGAGTCAAAGCCGCTAAGACCCACGACTTCGCCCATAGATAATTTGCTACCTGGCTAGTTGAAGAAACTTCAAGAGGACGATTGTCTTTTAACAAGGTTCGTAGGTACCCAAATGAGGGTTCGATACGGAAATCGCCAGATGGCGAGGTAAAGTTCGCGATAAAATGCGGTAGTTTGTATCGGTACACTAGGAAAGGGACCGATACGTTTAAAAAAGTTGTTGTGCCTATAACAGAGCGAGAGGTAGTGCTTAGGCTGTCAGATGAAGGTCTACATGGAAGTCATATGGGCGTGGCGAAGACCAGAGAGAGGTTACTGAGGGAGTTCTACTGGCCAGGTGTGTATGGCGATGTTCGGAGGTTCTGTTTGAGGTGGCACAAAAGACCTCAAATCGCCCAGTGCCACCTGGAACAACGCCACTGATTGACAAAACTTTCTCGAGCGTGGCGATGGACCTAGTGGGTCCTATAAGGCCGAAGACAGAAAGAGGTAATCGTTACATAATGACGATAGTAGATTACATCACCCGGTACCCGGTGGCAGCATCCGTGAAAACCACTGACTCAGTCACAGTGGCTTTGGCCTTGTTAGGTGTTTGTCGAGGGTTCGTGTCCCTGATGAAATAATGTCTGACCAGGGGACATAATTTGTTAGCCTGGTAATGGAAGAGGTAAATAAGTTACTGTCCATTAGACATCTGACAACTACCCCGTATCACCAGCATTTCAATGGTGTGGTTGAGCGTTTAAATGGAACTTTAAAACAGACTGAAGAAACTCTGTGAAGGTTTATACAGGGATTGGGATCGATACCTTCCGATGATTGTTTTTGCGTATCGAGGGGTGCCACAGGCTAGTAAAAGGTTGTTCACCTTTTGAATTAGTCTTTGGGAGGACAGTTAGGGGACCCATATGGACGGATGAGCAAGCATCTGAGGTGGTGCGAACAACATACCAATTAGTTGTTGATCTACGCAACAAGCTATAAGAGGTTTCTAAATTGGCTCAGAAGAATCTCTGCGACGCAAAGGGACGTCAAGCCAAATATTTGCAATAGATGAACGAAGGAACGTCACTTTGAGGTGTGTGATAAGGTGTTATTGTTGATTCCGTTAGAGCACAACAAACTTCAAGTCTCTTGAGGGGACCATTTGTGGTAACGGAGAAAAAGGATGGGCAGAACTACCGTATCCTGGTAGGAGACGAGGAGAAGCTGTATCACGTAAATCTCTGGAAAATTTACCATGAAAGAGTCACCACAAGAGTTCGTGGTTACTACAGTTGTAACGGAAGAAACCGACGACAATGGAGGAGACGTAAGGAAGTGGAGTCGTTACTCCAAAACTACGCAAGCGTCTTAACATAGCTACCTGGAAAGACAGAGTTAGAGAAGTTCACACTAAGGTTACTGAATGAGGAGCCGATGAAGTTGAAGCTATATCCAGTATCTTATGCAAAATTAGAAACTATCATAAGAAATTCAAGCTATGATAGTTGTTAGGGTTATAGAGCCAGCTGAGTCGGCATATAGCTCTCCTGTTCTGTTGGTGCAGAATAAAGACGGTACACACATATTTTGTGTCGATTATAGGAAGTTAAATAGGATCACGGAATTCCAGGTAGAATTGTTACCCGATCTTGGGTCCATATTTTCCGGGGCGACCAATGCAAAATACTTTTCGAAGATCGATTTGTCAAAGGTGTACTGGCAAATTCAAGTTGGGAAGGAAGACAGAGCAAAACTTGCCTTCGCAATTCCAAATGAGACAGACGAGTAGGTAGCCATACCATTCGGTGTCCATAATGCATCGGGGTTTTTCACGCTCATGATGTGGACATTACTGGAACCATTAATGGGGACTGGAGTCTCAAACTTCATTGACGATTTACTTTTGGCGACAGCAACTTGGGACAAACATATCATGTTAATGAAGGACATTTTATAGCGACTTCGATAAACGGTACTGACTATACGACCATCTAAGTCCCATATAGGGTTTAGAAAACTCACCTACCTAGGTTATATCCTCAGTGAAGACACATTAACACCTGATAGTTCAAACTTACGGACCACTAAGACGGAAGTTTGATCTTTCTAAGGACTGGCGGGGTATTATCGTCGTTATGTTGCTAACTTCAGCGCTATTGCAAGCCAACTGACTGGCTTGACTCGGAGAAATGCTCCGACAAAATTTAAATGGACAGACGCATTTCCACACGTTGAATGACAAACTGACGTCAGACGCAGTAGTAACATTGCTTGATGTGATACGAGATTTTGTTTTACGTACTGACGGCAATACTATTATAAGAACGCGATGGAACTTTATTTCCAGTTGCCTACAGTAGCAGTAAATTGTTAACCGCAGGACTCAACTATTCATTCTCTGAGACAGAATGATTGGCAATTATATTTGGGGTATCTAATTCCAACGCTACCTTTATGTACGAAAATTTATTTTAGAAACTGACCACCAACTTCTCGCATATTTAGTTCAAGTTAAGTTGACCAATGGGCGATTCATGCAAAGGTCATTATTTCTGCAACAATACCAAGTCCAGGTACGGTATATCAAAGGGAAGGAGAATGTAGGGGCTAATTGCTTAAATAAGCTTGGGACGGGTGAATTGAAGAGGTCACCTGAGGACGTGTAAGTGTAACAACTAGATCTCCAAGCATATGGAGAGTAACAATCCCTGATTTTACTGTTAAGGAGTGGTCTATGTAAAGGAGAAAATTTTTCTGTCGGTTTCTGCTTTATTGTCGATTTCTGTAGGAAACATGTAGCTGGACACGTGTACAACTAAGTTGATTAATGAAGACCTACGCGTGTTTAATTCGCCACACTGCACGCATTGGTACAGTCTATGTCATGAGTTTAGCGATATTCAGTTATGGTTTGATTTGTTTATACTGAACTAAACTGAACAGGATATGGGTCATTTTCTGACCTGTATGGAAAACTCTCATTTCTAAATGTTAACAGGAATCAAATGGGTAATCAATGGTTGTCATGCGAACTGCATTGTTTGAGCCTACTTAAGGTGGGAAAAAAATATTTAATTTGCCTTGGACACGCTGTGAAAGGAATGAGGGCTTATGGTTTCACATGCAACTTCTCAGTTACTTTGTGCTAATAGCACATTTGAAATTTAGTCTACGCTTTTCTACAAGAGAAAACTAATTAAAAAGACTCCGAGTGATTTAAAAACAAAATTCACTCATAAAATCAGAGGGAAACAATTGTCTGCAAATATTGAGGCACAGTTCTTGAAAAAAGGAAATTGAAAAGACATTATAATTGCAACAATCTTACGTAATTCGTTGATAATACTCTGATAATGTGTTGAATTATTTGCTTGTATTTGAATGGATTTATTTGTTTAAATTCGTTGATCAATTTTCTTGAGATGGTATAACTGTGTTGACTTCGTTTATCTGAATCCGAATAATTATATTTTTCTTTACATATGCATTGACGGTTTGTTTGAAGGTATAGTCTCGATTATTCTAGGGAGCCATGTATCTAGAACTTCGAACCTTATTTTTATTGGAAATTAATTATCTAGAATTTCATTCCTTATTTTGTATAGGAAATTGTATATCTATAATTTCGTGCCTTATTTGAGTTGAGATTTCGAGAATCCGTGTGAATTATCCGACCTTATATGAGGTCACATATGATGACTACTTTATTGTGTGTATTTGTTATAAGATCCGTAGTGTAAGGAATTTCATTCATGCTTTCATGTAATGGAGACTAGTATAAAACTAATTTCTCTGTGTGATATTAAAATAGCCATTAGCAGAACCATTAATTTTGTTAAACTAGGTTTGTACTGTCTGTCATGGCCAATTAGACTTGATAGCCATGCTATATGTTTGAATTCCGATATAATCATGTCTGACATAACGAGGTGCATAGTGATCCATTTCCGATACAATGTGACGGAAGAGTTAGTTTGCTCTTGTTTGTAATTTTGGAAGGTGAGATAACTTCACGAGTCAAATTAACCTGACGGGACGGGACGTCTCACGTATTACAAACCTAAAGTGGACACAAAGTTGGAAGGGTTGATAGTGGCGTCATGCCAAAGATTTTGGAAAAGAAAGGAAAAAGGTAGAGAAGACCCAGACTTACCAGCACAAGGAAGTCGAGAAGAAGAGCCACTGTGGAATTTGGACTGAGTCAAGACATCAGGCAATGAATCGATACAAGGCAGTATTTTTCGATCTTTCACTCGATTCGATGATAAATTAATTCTATCGTTTAACAGATCTGCTATTGGCATAATCATATATGTATTTGAAATTTGTTGAATGTGTTAATTCAAAGAGAAAGAAGAGTATCTTTCAAATTGTGGCGCATTATCACAATTGTTTATGATGTTTTTTTGTTATGAATTTTGATTAAAGTTTATCTTTATTTGTAATCGGTGTTCTTGTTATCCTGTTCTATATATCTGCTCGGATCTTTATTTATTCCATCTATAAGTCACACGCTTTATATTGATATTTACTCATTCCGGGAAAATTATACGGTCGGATATCACCAATAGATAACGATAACCAAAACCAGGTATCCCACCCCAACAAAGTTAGGGGTTTCAGACAATACAAATTAAATATACATTATTATGATGAAATTCACATTAAGCTACATAATAAATCATCGAAAGAACTATATGTAAACTAATAAATTTTGTCGTGCTTTCCACGTTATTACAAAGCAGTGGTATTTTGTGAGCATGACCTTACGTGCCATTCACAGGACTCTATTTAAACTCATACCTGTTTCATTTGATTTTTTTTTTAATTCTTGCTTTCCCTTTTTTGACGAACAGAATGTGTTATGTATGTACCTTGCGTATGTCTTCTACAAGGCAGAATATGCATAAACAAACTTTTAGGGATTGCATACTGGATTATTTCACATTGAGTGTCTTGGCTAAATAGGTGTGATACTGGCCGCATAACAACCGTGCCTTTGATTTTCGCAAGGTCCAAGAAAATTGTACACAACATTTGGGTTGACACTAAAATTTCATTTTTCCGTCACACACTTCGAAAATTATCCACCTTTCATCGTCAGAAAATTTATACGGTATGAATTTAATTATATCGCGAATAAATGAACATCCATTCGTTTATTTTAATTTTATTAAACTGTGGAAATAAATTGCAATCACTGTTATCTCTATTGAAAAATAGCTGCCCAAAAAACAATCACCAAATGAATCTATTCATTATGATAGTCAGATTTTCATGAAGGTACTCGTATTGATTTCTTGCACAACTGATTAGCCTTGAAACTCAACCATCACTACCCTAACCCTTCGTTTCTACGTTCACTACTCCCAATTCCTCTTTTCTACGTTCATTTTTAACAGTAAAGAACTATTGTGTATTGTGCATATTTTCGTCTGACAAGGCGAATGAAACACATAAAGGGCAGTCTGCATGCGTTGTTTACTGGTATTCGTTTAGTTTGGTATTTTACGGCTCAACACCACAAGTTGGTTATTTAGTGCCAATTAAATTGGATTATAGTGCCTTACCCAAGGACACGTCACAGTTCCTGACCCTAGCTGGTCCCTATATTATGATATTTGAATCCGTACCGTTTCTATAATGAGTCCGGCACACTAATCACTGGGCCAGTGCAGTTCCCCATAAGTATTACATGAAATTGCTATGCTTTTAATCCCCCCCCCTTTTATCTTGATTTTGAGATATTTACCGTTGTAGCAGACATAAATAATTACGTATGCCAAGTTGGATATTCATTTGCACCCTAAGTTATGCATTTGAACTCAATTGCGAATCTAATTGTGAGAGGCATTCAGACTACTTTGCCGATTTTGTTTTCTTTGTGAATTTATACAAGGCTCGTGCTTTTCATGCTCCTACCATTACGTAGAATTTAGATATCAAAATATGAAACTATCCAGAGACCTTATCGGCCACGATACTTTTAGGAGTATATTGAATTATGGCAGTAATGTTTAATTTTAAACAATAATTCTTTATCTTGTCATTAGATGGATGATAGCTATTATTTCCAGACAGACCATACAACTGAAATTGGTTTTCAGTCATCTGCATAGTAGAAAAGTACTCATTTTCATCTAAAATCTTCACAAATGATTTTGAAAATTTGATGATGATGATGATGACAATGGTGATGATCACTACAACATCTATGGCAGTACATCAAGAAAAAATACAATTGCAAACTGTATTTAACTTAATTTTCGTCGTTGTTACTAATTTACTTGATCAAATTACAGAAATATTTTTTTAATTAAATGTATGCCAACAGACTTCAAATTTACATTTATAATGACCCATAAATTTTATTTAATCGATTACAACATCGGAATGAAATATCCCATGTAAGCGATGAACGCACCGTTATGAAGCATAAGAAGTTTTAATAATTTTGTCTCTTTTCGTCAAAATTTGCTAACATTGAGAATGTGGTTTCTGTATGAATCAACATCAACATACAATGCACGTTCCCATAAACCCATATTTATATTCAATGATATTTAGTTATTTATTGTTATTTAGTAAGTTCAAATCAGCTATATATTCTGATAGCCGTTATTATGTCTTATTCATCTAATATTCTTTGTGGAAAAATCTGCTGAAAATTTTAAATTCACATTGGGATTTCGATTTCAAAATCATTACTAAATGGCCTTCAAAATTATTTATTTTTCAAAGGGCCATGCAAAGAGTATTGAAGACTATTGTGTATCAATGGAGCAAATAGAAAATATTTGTATGGTTTCTAGACAATTTTATCGTTCAATATTTGCAAAGGAAATAACAACACAATTGCCTTGATTTGTACAACTCCTGTGAAATATTAATATGAATTAAACTGTGGACAGCGTATAATTGTCAGGAGCTGATAAGGAAAACGGGTCTAAGTATCGCCAATATTCTTTATAAATCTCCACAAATAAAAGTTAGAGACTTAAGGTTCTTTTTGATATAATGCTCTGAAGGTGGTATTAGATTTAGATTTGCAAATAAAGATAGACGAAAAAATAATTTGAAACTTCATGCCACAACCGTAGGAGTCCCTACTTTTTATTTATCTCAATAAACAATGTAAAAATTGTATGGAATTTAAATAAATATTCAAATTTTTGCAGATATTGCGCAAGATACATGCTTCACATGATCACAGGATATTGTCTTTTGAAAGTGTTTTAAGGTGTTATAATTTTCGTTGATTTAATAAGAACTTTGTATCTATTATGAGGGAGAATCTTTGCGACGTTAACTGGAACCGGGGCTCGGCCTGTTGTACATGCCGTTTATATATCGTCAATTATCGACAGGTCCTCTTTTAAAATCATTATCATATGAATATTTGATTCCAATGTGCAGGCCCAGCCCATGGGCAAGGCGAACGAGGCAACCGCCTTGGTCCTTGCGCTTATCGGCATGCAGTTGTTTTGCTCGGGGGCCCGAGCTCATCCCTTATTGGCTTGGTCCCCCGCATGTCCTAGGGCCGGACCTGCCAGCGTGGTCTCACCCGTCCCGTTGTTTGTCAGTCTCACCTTAAAACGCACAACACATTGTTTCTAGGGGTCTTTTTAATCAGCCAAAATTTGTGTACACTATTGGGAATCGTATTAATATAATCTGTGAGAAAGTATTTTCTCATATTTGGCACCACTCTGGTGTGGTTCTTTCCATCTCCCATGCCTTTATTACTTTCAATACTGTTTTGAAGAATACTCGAGAACCTACGTTTCACTATCAATAACTTTTAAAATTAATAAATGAAGGCAATATCTTGTGGTTTTATCACCTGATTTCTTGGTGACTACACTCTATAGGGACACTTCTGTTTCCATGTATGTAATGGCGGGTATACCGTATTATAGTGTATAACACTCAGCCATCTGTGAACAGTCTAGACCCAGACTTGCTGTTACCCAATGCGCCTTTCAAATCAGGGTCCAAGCTTATAATTGTATTCGTGATTAAAAGCAAACAGAGTAGACCCTGATTCGCATCAGATCTTGATATATACTGTTCTGAATTTATTGAATACATCGATAATTTGGTTTGCTCTTAAATTAAACTGTAAGCTGAAAAGAACTTTGACGCAATTCATCAAGACTCGAACCCTGCAGAGGTGAGATGGCAGTGATCCATAATAGTGAGCGCTTTAGGCCACTCAGCCACTCAGGGCCTCTGCTTAAGATGTGTTAGCTTTCTGCAGTGATATTATGGCGGAGTGGTCTATTATTCCACGCTCACATACCCGTACCTGCTAAAAACTGGTAGGCCTCTGAAGTATAAGGAAAAAGAATGCAACAAATTTGCCTTAAATGATTTGTTTGATTGGTTTATTTTTGTTAAATGGCTTATTAACTCATGAAAGGTAATATGGTGCCAAGATAGCTGGAGCAAAGTGTCTTGCAGAGGGATGCACAACAGGGACTGACTTGACATGATTTGTGCAGTGTCGAATTCGCATCCTTCTTTGTTATGTTTTTCCTTTTCTTTTTTTTTTTTTGCTTTCTCCTGATCTTTTCAGACCATTTATAGCGGCCCTCCTGCACTATATTTAAAAATTGTGAAATGTATATGTGTTCTATTATGATAAAGTTTGTCTAAAGTGTTATATATTGTAGAACTCGATACGTTTCCATTTCTGTAATAATTGTCTAGTATGTATGTGTATATGCATGTTATATTTTGTTCTGGTTACCAGTCTGGCATGCTGAGCACGTTGCCAAGGCTATTTCGATTGCTGTGAATATAAATGAAAATGTCAAAACAGGCCAGGACAATTGATAGTGCTCTACCTACTATCCCACCCTTTAATGCACATCCGGTTGCCGCTGTCCATTAAGCTTTTACTTTTTTGCACACCTTATTATTTGATATGCGCATAAAAAATAGGTCATTGATCTGTAGACGATTAGGTTTGTCAGGTAACAGAACTCAGGATAATCGTAAGAATAAATGAAACAAGTTCTACACGTCGCTATTCAGATCCGATTTATCTGGAAAGTAGTTCCATAAATTAATCCCACAATAGCGCAAAATTAAAATTTGCTACATTTGTTATCTGAGTTACTATGTGTGATAAACAGCATACATTCCAATTCTTTAAGGTAAACCTATTCCTTTGGAATAATGAGATTCCCTACGACAAAATGCATGGGGTTGGAGCTAGATGGTTTCTTTGAACTGAATAACAAATCTTGCATATAAGAATACACTGTCACTGTGTACACTTAACGGCTATCATTCTCTCGTCCGATTGTCGCAACTTGCCTGTCCTTGTGTCCTTATATTTATTTCTTTATCTGTCTCCAGTGCCGTCTTAACAACATTGTAGGCTCTGGGCAAAGCAATGCACTGGGGCACCCTACCGACCCTGCTAACAATATGGGCGACAGGATGCTCCTAGAAGCGTGAGGCCCTGGGCATTGCCTACTGTGCACATGTTAAGAGGGCACTATCTGTATCCCTATATTTTGAACATACCTAAACCTTTCCATTTTTGTCTTTATCCATTGCATAAAACGTATACAATTAATCGAAAGTAGAAATCGGTCATGCCTTAAGCAAAGCCCTTATAATATGACCATGACAAAATACATATTGCCTTCTAAAGTTAGTATTTATATACAGTTTGACTTTAGAGTCCTACCATAGAAGACTCCTGAATAAAACTGACCGGAAATAATTGGATCTTTTTATTTATTTGTAGATTCTAATTTGTTTTATGAAAAAAAATCTCTTGACCTATGCAGAGTAGGTATATATTATTAATGTGATGGGTAATAAGTCCTTGTTTTATATTTTTTAGTGTAATTTCTGGTTTGATAATTATAGTACTTTGAAAGACGTACCTGTATGATACAGGTAAAATTCAATTAGTTATAAATGAGTGATCCGTAGAGTTTAAATCCAAGTGGTAATTTATTACGTTCTCGATCTTATCGTTTATGTTCCTAAACAATCTCTGAAAAATCTTGTATTGTTGACGGGCAATGCACACGTTTCTTAGTGATTTTCAAGAGTTTTGGTAATCTTGATTGCATGCTAGTTACTTGTATAGACAAACCATACTTTGGTACCAAAGTGATATGTTTTTTGTATGCGTGTGTCTTCTGCGGCTATGGAAGAAATGGTCGCTATTGAGTGATTAGTCCGTGCACGTGTTGTATGCGTAAGTCAGTAAACTTCTGAAGATCTGTGCAGTTTATTTCATTGATAATTTATACTAATTTGATGTTTTCGTTGGATTTATATTAAACTATATTTATTTCGTGTATATGTGTCCTTAAAGTATGATTCATATCATTTTAATATTTTAATTGACTGTACTATGCATGCATCATTGTTTTAATAGACCGTACTATGCATGCATCATTGTTTTAATAGACCGTACTATGCATACATCATTGTTTTAATAGACTGTACTATGCATACATCATTGTTTTAATAGACCGTACTATGCATGCATCATTGTTTTAATAGACCGTACTATGCATACATCATTGTTTTAATAGACCGTACTATGCATGTATCATTGTTTTAATAGACCGTACTATGCATGCATCATTGTTTTAATAGACCGTACTATGCATGCATCATTGTTTTAATAGACCGTACTATGCATGCATCATTGTTTCAATAGACCGTACTATGCATGCATCATTGTTTTAATAGACCGTACTATGCATGCATCATTGTTTTAATAGACCGTACTATGCATGCATCATTGTTTTAATAGACCGTACTATGCATGCATCATTGTTTTAATAGACCGTACTATGCATGCATCATTGTTTTAATAGACCGTACTATGCATGCATCATTGTTTTTATAGACCGTACTATGCATACATCATTGTTTTAATAGACCGTACTATGCATGCATCATTGTTTTAATAGACCCTACTATGCATGCATCATTGTTTTAATAGACCGTACTATGCATGCATCATTGTTTTAATTGACCGTACTATGCATGCATCGTTGTTTTAATAGACCGTTCTATGCATGCATCATTGTTTTAATAGACCGTATTAGGTATCATTGTTTTAATTGACCGTACAATGTATCATTGTTTTAATAGACCGTACTAGGTATCATTGTTTTAATTGACCGCACAATGTACAATTGTTTTCTTGATATTTACTAAAGCACTAAACGTTTAATATAGCTGTATTCATATAATTTAAGCCTAATTTTAAACAAATTGAAATTGTATACACTCATTTGTTTATTATCGATCATATTTTCTTTGCACTGAATATCCACGAAAGATAAAGTATGCAAGGTGTACGGGCGATAAACCAAGGTACAGAACCAACTTCAGATTTGGCGGTTGACGTTGATTTAGGTTTTGTGTATACATACCAGTAAGTTCTACTAACCTTCTTCATAGTTATTATTACCATTTTCATTAATGTAGGGTGACAAATTGTATATATCACTTTATAAGGAGTATGCTTTTCTCATGTTAGACTTGAAAGTGGTTAAAGTTTTGATTCCCTTGTATTTCGGTCTTGTCGTTAGTTTGACAGGTGGAAATTAGAAGAGATAGATCAGGGATCTCAAACTCAAACCACAATGAGGGCCACATGTGGCATTTCAATGACCGCACTATCTTTGTTATATCGCACGACACCTTGTGATGCCAATCAGTTTGGGGGCAACATGATATGGCTTGGCGAGCCACATGCGGCCCCAGTGCTACGTGATTGCGATCCCTGAGATAGACGGTACATACAGACCGATACAACAGGTAGGTTGGTTGCATATGACAGTTAAGTTGGTGGGTAGGAAAGACAGGTGGGTTGGAATGCAATGTAAGTACTTGGGTAGGATAAGCATGTCGTATATTGTCATCATATAGTCAGATTATGTTATAAGAAATATTTTTTATTCATATGTTTGTAAAACACGTTTTAAAGAATATTATTGCATTATACCAATAGACAGACCATGCTGATTCTGGTTTCTTTCTTGCCATTTTAGGATGTTTTATCTAATATTATAATGACGTTAGAATACCTCCTGCTTGTCTCCTCGTTTTGTTTCCTTTCGATGTCGTATGACAATGGATTGCAGCTTTGGAAAGATTGCCCATCAAGGCAGTCAGTAAGGGTGAGCCGATTTTATTCATTTGAGTAGAATATTGTTCGATTTATACTGCTTGACAAGGATAAAATTACAAGGATAAAAAAGATCGTACGCAGCAAATATTGCGAACAAAACATACTAGCATTACCAATGTGACAATTGGGGTAGTGCATGGATTGCAAATATCATTTCATTTGTAATTGCTTTTCACAACTGTTTGAAAACTTTTGCGCTTTAAAAAAGACATCTTTTGGCTATTTCTTTTTGTTTACATTATTTGCTTCGAGTGGACCTATAGTACACTTAATGCAACTAATGTTTCTAATACTAGTGAATAAACGAGAGAGAGAGAGAGAGAGAGAGAGAGAGAGAGAGAGAGAGAGAGAGAGAGAGAGAGAGAGAGAGAGATCTTGCAAGGAGCAAATTCTTTTTTATTTCTTAATGTCAGTGTGTTATTTTATTTTACATTGGAAAAATATATATTCTCTTGTTTGTGTTTTCTATGCAAATATTCACAAAACACAGTAGAACATAAACGGTAACCGCTGTTACTTCTGTTATTCCTTTACAAGCCTTGAGTATAAAAGAGAATCAAATGTGCATGCTACTCACAGGTAACTGATATATTTTAACTAATGGCTGAATAATTTTGAAACCACTTGAAGAAATATATATGTTATTCACTACTTTCATGCACATATTCCCTATATGTCGGGTAAAAATTTGGATATCATTTTCCTACAGACAAATACCAAACGAAATCAAATGTGATTAATTTTGTTTGCTGCTTTCCTTTTACAGTTGCAAAGATTTTGCTTTTAAGTTGCTTAAGATTTCAATGTTTCCACTATCAGACATTGATATTGGGGAATAGCAAATATACTATTTCAATTTTCATATAGTCTTTTTACAACGGACTACTTGAAATCACTTGCACTATTACCGGACAAAAAAAATGTTGACACTGTAGCGATAAATATATCAAACTTAATAATATGCTTTAAGTAGTTTGACCAGTAAATGCTGAGTGAAACAAAGGTTATCATTAAGACGGTGTTGGATACTTTATTAAACTCTGCTCTTAATGTTGTCTGCATGATGCTTTAGAAAAAGCATTTGAGATTTAGAGCTGATCCACAAAAAAGTGTATATTGAACGAGTGGTAAAATTAGATATTTCAATTTCCTTGTGCCATTTTACAGTTTGTTACATCATAATGTAGGGACTACAATCAAATAAAATTGTCGGTCAATACATAATTGTCTCGCAAACTTTATCGCTAGATTCGTGCTTACACTAAGGTGCATCTGCTGCTTTAGAAAAGGAAGGTTACATTTATGTTTGGACAAACAAAGCCAAGTAAACTGTAAAATGATGTGCATCATCTCCATCAAAAGAGACTATTAAACTTGTTGCAACCTAAAACTGAAATAGTCTGTCGCTTTCGTATGTATATATGAGAGAGTAGTCACCAGGTCTATCTTCTTAATACTGCCAGTAGACATTAGTGGGTGTCACAGGTATAGAAATACTGGTGTAATTGTTTCTTGGACATTTTGTGGGTTTGGAGGAACATTCACAAGTTATGTTAAAGAGGCTTCCAGAAGACATTGATGTACAACATATTTAAATTTTACAGTATGTTTAATGTTATGACATGTTATAACAAGTACTAATGAAAACTTAAATCAATCGTGATGAATTTGTTTTAATGATCAGGGAGTAAGCAAGACATAAAGTCTTATAATAGATACAAAGTGAAAAGTTCTAATCATGAACAATGGTAATATATACTCAGTAATATATACAGTATATTAAACAGTGCATAAACAATGAGACGAGTGCTTCAATAAGAAACACTTTGAAGGTCAAGAATCTACTAAGGACTATATAAGTTTGCAATGTTAACTGGAATAGTTACAAATCCACACACACACACACACATGTATATATATATATATATATATATATATATATATATATATATATATATATATATATATATATATATATATATATATATATATATATATATATATATATATATATTGCTTTGCATTCTGTGCTTTATTGCAGGGCCGAATTATGAAGATCGAGTTGTTTTAACTTATAAACTATGTTGCTAAGCTGTTAAAGGGGTAATACAGCTAAAAGGAAGACTTGATGTCTGACAAAAAAAAATTGAGGGCCTTTCGTCTTTCTTAAATCTAAAACTATATCATTGATATTATTAGATGATTGGAATGGATTTAACTATCCATCAAGTTTTGCTGGAATTAAGATGTACATAAATTTGTTTTAAAAACCATCTCGTATTTATACTCAGTTTTAGACAGCTTTTATAATGAACCTGTAAAATTAATCTTTAATCTAAGAATGTTTAATGATTAGGAAACTGTCTTCATTGAAAATCTTAATCAGAGATGATTCATAAAGATAAATTGTTCAAAAGCTAAAAGATAATAAAGAAAGCGAAATTTTGATTCGTTCAGATATCACTGTTTACTGTACAAATCGCAAAAATGCATATAAAAATGTACATACATATCGATAAAAAAATATGTATGTTGTCAACAAAATGATAATGTTGTCATACATATTGTGTGTGTGTATGTGTGTGTGTGCACCATTTCAACTTCTGGCTATTTGAAACTGATGGAAGAAACATCAACCATGTTTATCAAGGCATTGTATCGACAATTTAATTGATCAATGATTAGTTAGAAGTAACTGATGATCAATCAAAAATTTGATCTAATTTGATCTAGCATTTAACACCAGAAAAAAAAAATGTTCCAAGTGAGTCTGGCTTATATTGTGCCTGGACGACTATGGAAAAAATATTTTTATTTTCAATTACTTCATATCTGCCTTATGCTATTGATCACTATGTAATTGTATGGTGAAATAATGAAAGTAAATGAAGTGTACTTTTTATGGTGAGATGATAAGAGTAATTGTAGTGTACTTTTTATGGTGAAATGATGAGAGTAATTGTAGTGTATTTTTATGGTGAGATGATGAGAGTAATTGTAGTGTATTTTTATGGTGAGATGATGAGAGTAATTGTAGTGTATTTTTATGGTGAGATGATGAGAGTAATTGAAGGGTACTTTTTATGGTGAGATAATGAGAGTAATTGTAGTGTACGTTTTTGGTAAAATGATGAAATTGTAGTGTACTTTTTTGGTAAAATGATGAAATTGTAGTGTACTTTTTATGGTGAGATGATGAGAGTAATGAAAGGGTACTTTTTATGGTGAGATGATGAGAGTAATTGTAGTGTACTTTTTATGGTGAGATGATGAGAGTAATTGTAGTGTATTTTTATGGTGAGATGATGAGGGTAATTTAAGTGTACTTTGCTCATTCATAAGGAAATGTTGATTAAGATAGTGAATGATTTTTACCTTGTTTTATTTCTGCAAGTGAACTAGCAAATAAAGTGTCGAAAAACCATTAGTGCCATTCAGATCCATTTGTCTCCACTTATTTTAAAAGAGACATTAGTCTAAAGCATGATAAAAACTTCTTTTGAGTTTATCATCATTTTGTTTTATTTTGTTATAATGCTTGTGTGTTTTGACCTTGAATAAAGTATGTATTACAACTGAAAGAAACTCTTTCGTTTTGTTGCAGGGATCAAAGGGCAGCCTTTATGAAATAACTATTCAGACATTCAAAAACGGTTTGTTGCCATTTGTTTTCATTTACAAAAACATGTTATTCTTTTCAATAAACATAGATATCATTTAGTTCTTAGTCTCACAGAAAGAATGTGAAGTAAATTGCACTTTCACTACCAGATAGGAGTTTAAATCTCTTTCCCCTATCTATCGAATATAAGCATCACCTTAAAGCAAACATGCATTACTACATTTGGAACAAATGTGGAAAATGTAGTTCATGCATATGAGTCATTAGTTAGGATGAAAAACATTATCCACGCAAATTTTGCATTTCAGAATGTAAGACATTACTCTCCAAATCAGACATAGAAGAAGCTACCAAATTCCGTAACCAAAGAAATAGTCTCGATGTGCAGTTGACGATAAATTATGAAAGAGCAAATATCACATGGAATGAACAGTACAGTAAGTAAAGATAAAACATTAGACAAGACAAGACAAGATCAAATTTTATTTATTTCACATTTGCATATATTAAAAAAAGTTCTGCTGCTCTAAAGTGGTTTGCTTGCACATTACATAGAATGGCAGCTGGATATCTAAAGGATTTTTTTGCCAAATGTTGAGGTTTTAATTCTGTGAATATTTAAATGTCTAAAAGTATATGCATTGTGTTTAAAACCTATTAAATCTCCAAACATATGGGAACATGCTTATTCAGTATTTTGAAATTGTCTAGAGCCATAACTGAAAGTTTGAACCTTTTGAGTTTGGCATTTTTTTTTTTTGCTGTATGTAAAAGTTTATGATAGATACTTGTACAATCATGCACAAATCTCAAAGCACACCATTGTATTTTTTTAAGTTTAGCAGTGTTCGTGACATAGCAGACATGCGAGGTTAAGGAACTGATATATAAATTATGGAGGATAAATGTATATGAACTTATTAATTTGTTGAGTCAAGTTAACTTATGACCAGTATCTTTCAAGACAGATAGTTGCATTCAAACTTTCCCACAGAGATTCTTTTTTACATGTGTATAAAAATGCATTTGATAGTCAATGTCAATTTTAAACAGTTAACAATTTCTTCACAATTAAGGGCAGCACTGCTTACATTAAGTTCAGGCTTCATACTGAATCTCTTTTTACCCACAGTGGAATGTTTGACTCGACTTCATTTGTGTTGATCAGTGTGTTAAAATCATGTGAGGAAAAGGACAAAGTGTCCTTATCAGCATATTTATATAAAGAGCCATATCTAAGAAAATTGAAGATATCATTTCTAAAACTATTAAAACCAATGGTGCAAGGAACGATCCCTGAGGAATCAATTTTTGAATTTCATACCAACTAACCAGGACACCTAGCAATGTAATTTGATGCTTACAATTTGATAGATAAGAATCCTACTGAGTTTGCAATCTATGCATGGTTTCTTTTTAACTTAAAAGAACATGATGTCTGTTTAAAGGAAAATATACCAAGATGCATAATCATTTGAGTCAATAAAGTACTCATGTAATTAATATATATTATCAAATATAATTACCTGCAATGTTTATTAGATATTGTCGATGTGTGTCATATTTGGATGATACACAATTTGATTTCAATGTTGCAAGAGAAGCTGAAATATGGATTTGCATTTTGTTACTTGCATAGATGTGTGCTACCAACTTAACTACAAATAAACTTTTAAACACATCCTTAGTTATAATGGTCGCATTAGATTGTATTAAACATTTCATCATTGTGTTGCAATTAGTATACAGTATATACTTGTTTTTGTCAGTTGGCTTTTTTAAACACATTTTCAGCTGTATCATGCAGGGGAAATTGAGTTGCATTTTGAGTGAAAAAAAAATTAAATATGAAACTAAGTACATATTAGGTAACATTCTCTGTAACAATGATTTGTCCATTCCCACTGCAAATAACTGTCAATAATTATCTTGTCATTCCAGTGTGAATTCCCAATCATAGCATTTCACAGTGTCCTGCTAGAAACAGTTCTACTGTTATCAGTCTAGCCTAAGAACGAAATGTTTAAACACATTCAGCTAGTGAAATATTGATGATGCAAAATTTTACAACTCCTCAAGAATTGTTAACTATGAAAGTGGATGTTGCTGCTTCATGCAGAATTTAAGTTATTGACATTGATCATAGTGAAAATTAGTGTTGGATGTTTTTGGTGTGCTTCATTCACAGAAATGTTATATGCTTATAAGCTGATCAAAATGTAATTCAGTTTTTGAATCAAGATGAAGTTCATACTGAAAAGTTTAAAATGCTAAGCAATTTCTTTTTATTTTCAGTTATGTATAGTGATTTATTTACATCATTTGAAAATTGATTAATACATATCAATACATATCATTATCTTAGTAATTCAGTCATGATTGCAGTATGTTTTCTGTAAATCACATCATGGCTCGGTGTTTAATGTTTTGTCTCATCATGATTCAGAATTTGCTGACAACTCTATGTGATCTAGCAGCCAGGACCAAATAACTATAGTAGTAATTCATAAGTATTCGATGTTATTTTCTACAGGGAATGGGTGTTATAGACGTATATATATGTTGGATATTGAATACCTGATCAGAAATGAACAAGGAAATGGTGCAACTGCTTCGCATTGGTGTTTCCAATATAATGTTTCCAGTGTAGAAAACAAACAACATAAGGTAAACAACATTTCTGGTTAAGTACATTATTTACCAATTATATGATATTTGAGTAATAACACAATTCCTTAGTAATTTTGTAATTTGCATCCTGCATCTGGAAACACACACACACATGGAAACCTGTATATCTTTTTGTTTTCTTCCACTTTGAGACTTTGACTGGTAGGAAAATGTGACATCTTTATGTTGAGATAAAACATGTCAATTAAGTTTTGTCATGTTTTTAAGTACAATAGTTAGGTGCTATCTTTTTCTAATAAATATATACTTGTTCTGAAAAATATTTATGCAGACTAAATAATGATGGATGTTTATTAAAATTACATCCATTATATATATATATATATATATATATATATATATATATATATATATATATATATATATATATATATATATATATATATATATATATATATATATATATACACACACAGCTGGAGTAACATGTTCTCTCTCTGATAGAAAGAAACCCATTATGTTTCAAGTGTCACATATTAAATAATATTTTATAATCAAGATGGAATCCCCAGAGATTTTAACCATATGGTAAATTGCCGCGTTCAACATATAGTGGTACAAGACTGGTTACCTTGTCCCTCTGTGTGTCTTTCTTTCCAACTCATTATTATTTAAGTTTGTCAATGATTATCAATGTATCATTCTCTTTAGGAAAGAGTGGACTTTTACTTTGACTGCATACGCACAGTGCCAGATAAAGAGGCTTACCTGGTTAATATAAAATTGTGGTTCCTCCAGCAGATTTGGTCTATCTCCTCCCGTAGTCGCAGATCAGTGAAATCAGACTGTGGCAGGATACAGTGCATCACATCAATGAAGAATTTTCTGTCAATTGGTCCAATAAAACCAAGTACATTTTTTATGATATTTTACATTGACATGTTTAGGTTTCCTTCTCATAATTGTGGAACTGCTAAATTCTATATCGGAGTTGTTTTATTATGGTTGTCCGAATAATCTAATTGGGTTTGAAATCTTATTTACTATTGGTATGTTAAGAATTTCACTGGACATGAGGTCTTTTTGAAGTGCACTTTCTTGTGTAAAAACAGAAGGGTTATATGTGTTCACTTTAAGGTCACCGGCCACACTCCAACAGTTATCAGTTTACATCAGATTTGCATTACATAATTAAAAGTATTTAAAATCAGACAGAAAGAACAAAAAATCATCAAGTTTAAAGAAGAAAAAATAATTTAATTACTCGAAAAAGATGTATACAATGCATTTACTTCCCCTTAGCTACAATTTCCCACCTGCAGAGGATGCCAGCTGGAAATGACATACATTTATCCCCACAAGATGAAGTACATGCTTCTTGTTGTCGAAAAATAAAACATTATAAACCATGGATAGGAAAAATTTAGATGAAAACTAAATTTACTGATCAGTCTTATATTGATATGCATGCGTGACACATTAGATTATATCGCTTTCAAAACTGTTCCATTGTTTCAATTTGTTTTGATTATTCCCTTTAATACAAGTTTAAAGGGAATAAATGTTAGCTTCTCTATGTTGGCCAACTTTATTTAAAAAAAAGAAAATCGGCATATTAAAAAAATCCAAAGGAACCAGACTTGATTTCTTTATGTCAGCCGACTTCATAAGAAAAATCGGCACACTTGAAAGATACCAAAGTCAGTTTTCAGGGTTATTTGCTTTGTAATAAAAAACCTTTTTATTTGATATCCTGTCAGAATGTTTAAGGAAAGAGTTTATTGCTCACTCCAAGATGTCTTTATCCATCACCTGGGCTTCTGTTTATTTCTCAGATGTGATCATAATTTATGTTTGCAGGGAAAATAGTATACACAACAATAACATGCTTTAAAAACACATTTGTAACCCATGCTATCAAAAAGATTATCATTTGCACTCACAGTGGATGTATTTTTAAAAAATGATTTTTATTTGCAAGATATCATCCTATAGTTAACCTGGATACAATACAATCTTGGTCAGTTTGCATCTTGTGATGTCATGTGTGAATGTCTCTTTTGTGATTTTGTTATTTGACATAAGCAATACACACTACATTAAGAAGGCATACACAAACTGGCTTGCACTAATCACATGGAGTTTGTAGGTATATTTTTTCTTTAATAAATTTAGCATGAGAAATAAATGCATACAATTCAAGGTTAGTTCTTTAATTTTATTTTCATATAAGTGTATGTTTATCAATATTTTGGTAGCGTGCAGGGGGAGAGGGCCACAAATTAGACACAAAATTATTTCCTTTCTTATTGATATGGAATAATTGAGAAAATATGATTGACAATATTGACTAGTAATGACAAGCTTTTATTTACATGCACATACACTAATACAACCTGAAAATAAAAACAAACAATGAAATTAACTGGTAATAGCTTTATATTGCAGCAATACTGACAAAATGCTCAACATTATTCTCTCTCTCTCTCTCTCTCTCTCTCTCTCTCTCTCTCTCTCTCTCTCTCTCTCTCTCTCTCTCTCTCTCTCTCATGTAACTGAGTGTGTATTATATACAGAACTCTTACAACCTGAAACCTAAAATTAAGTATATTTATTTTAATATCTCATGTACACTACCCTAAGAAAAATGTATACATATTCTGTAGAAAAGTATCTATTAAGTTTTATTGTTTAATAAATGAATATTGATTATTTGACCAGAAGACTTAAATTGAGAATGTTGTTGTGCAGATGCATATATTTTTAGCATAAAAATGTAAATAAATATTTTAATTAGAACAAGTAAGATATCTCTGATTGTATTTTTCTCATGTATATGCACGTTGCAAAGTATGATTATTTCATTTGAAAAAAATATCAGTTTCATTTAAATTTAGTTTTGTTTCCAAAAACCTATTCCTAAGATATATCTTACATAGTATCTAGTTGTTATTTTAAGAAAAAGAAATTATTTAAACTATTGTTAAATTGAGCCGAATCGTCTTGGGCCAAATTGACTATAATCAGGCATTAATGATACAACTTTCCCATCCACTCACACTATTCTATCTCACAGATGAATTGACATTTTTTCTGGCAAAAAGTGTTGTTTGGAACAAGAAATAATCATTTTTCCAATCATCACTATTTTGGTTACATCCATATGCAACACAGTGCATATTTGCTGTACAAAAGCAAGATCATAAGATATATCACACAGATATTTTCATTGGGAAATTAAACACTTAAATAGCTAGGTTTAATAGAAGAGATAAATATACTTCAGATCCATGTTTGGCACACATAAACTACCAGTTGTTTACAGACTTTGCCGAATAATTTTTTATTTACAAAAGTAGATTTTTAAGTCTTATTAAGAATTTTTATAGTATACATACATAACAAATGCATTTTGTTTATGACTATAATAATATCACATGTTTTACAATATAGTTGGCGGGGGCCGAGTGGTCTAAAGCGATGTCCGTTACGGATCACTGCCATCTCACCTCTGTCTTCGTGTGTTCGAGTCTAGGATTCGGCTAATGTAGATATGTGAGAAAGCTTGCCAGTAGCTTCTCGTGGGTTGGTGGTTCTTTCCAGTGATTTTCCGGTTTCTTCCTCCACCATTAATACTGGCCGCCATGAATAGCCTATCGTGTGCTGAAAAATGGCGTTAAGCCCAACAACAAACAAACAAACAAACAATATAGTTGGCAAGTGACCTTTAAAATCATGTTGGATATACTTATGCATATTTATTTATGTTTGTTCACACATCTATCCATATTTTATCTATCTTTCTACCATTCATTTCAATTGTTCATGCTAACTGTAATTTTGTTTTCTTTATTTCCAGTAACAGGCAAAGTAGATGATAAGGAGAGAATAAAGAGGTGCCAGTGTTGGGGCAATTCCACTATCAGTCTAAATCAAGCCACAAAAGACAAAAATTTCTCCATTGCTGTGGAGAACCCAAACCCGTATGCAAGAGTCATCATAGCGAAGGTGTATAAGGAGAGAAACGGCACTTTCCCAGTATTTACAGTGTCTACAGTGGTAACAGCGGCAATGAATTCCATTTTTTCTTCAATATTTATAAAATAGAAGTTTCTTTTATTTCAAAGCCAGATATAGCATTTGAAGCTGAAAAGCCAAGAACAATAGTACAGAAGAAAAATATTACAATACAGAACCATTCTCTTATTCCAGTTTATATAACTATTCAGTTTGGTATTAATTTAATACAATGTTTTGTAAGATATTGTCCCAATACATCTGACACTCAAAATGATATTTAATACATTTTCACTTAAGATCTTAAATATGTCTTTCTCTCTGAGGTCTGTTCTTATGTTAGTTCTTAACCATATACAAGAGGTGGGGTAGATAGAAGGAAGCAACTGGTATGCATGCCTTTTCTCCCTCCTAAATAAGCACGATAAACCTGGAACATTTTCCAGAGTAGCTTTCTTTACAATGTGATAGCTTAACACATGCCTTGAGAACATTTAAAATGCAAGAGCTTCTGAAGGCAACTTTGCTTTGGCTCCTGCATGGTGTTCCATCCAACCTACACTCACCTATTTATGTAAGTGCTCTCCTCAACTCCCCCATTATAAAAATATTTCTGGATTCAACACTGTTTCATAACAACTGTAGCAGATATATGATTGTTAGATTATTTCAGTTTTGAAAATGTATGCCTGTAGCATTTATGTACATGTGACATATAATATTAATTAATTGTTTGTTTACCTGAGTTGACTGAATGTAATGATCATTTGGAACTCCACACACCTGGATCCAATAACAAAAGTCAGTATGTGGTTTATGAAAGTCACAGCATTCAGTACATCTTGGCATACCAATACATAATATATTATTAGAATATAAACCATTGCAAAAAATTATTTGTTGAAAAAACAACCCATAGCAATTTTGTTGTGTACCATTGTTTACTATGTAGAACAAGAGGCTTGTTGTAACAGTTACTTCCCTTGGACCCTAACAAAATCCATGCCAAATGACAGACAATGTGCAATGGTTAATTAAAATCATTTTTGGGAGATAATTACTCACACTAATAAACTGCACAGTAACTTATGTTTTAAAGTCATTTCACATATTTGACATGCATGTTAACTTTTAAGTGGTTTGATACCTGCCATTTTGTCTTATCCAGTTTTTATGTCAATTATTTGCACTGAATTAATGTACACCACATGATCTAATTATGTCATGAGTGACACTACACCCTGATAAAATAATTTTAACAGTAATGTTGCATTTGCTATTTTGATAATTGAACAATCATATTTGTTGAATTTTCTTTATGAGTTAATGATGCAAAATATCAGTATGTTCATTAAAATTGATACAAAGCCAAAATATAGAAGATAATGTACACTAATGTGACATTGGTTTTATTGAATCTGCTATATACTAAAAAGATAATGTCATAATTTTATGAAGCTAAGTTATGGTTGTTATTGGCAACCAATGAGACACAAATGTCACAACTCTTGTAGTGAAGGTTGTGCCCGCATCATAACTGTTCATAATCTATGTTATAAATGTGTGGTAAAATTTTTAGTCAATGATTATGGCAACACATCATGGTAAGATGTTATGGCAAGAGATTGTGTACTGCTGTATTCTTTCTTTCTTTCTTTCCTTTGAGTCCTCACTCTACTAAAAATATTAGAATCAGCAAAATGAATAATAACTTCTTTAAATGCTGGGATATATTAATTAATCTTTTATTATTAATACATGGATTGAGTAAGTCCTGGTTTCAAATACTTGTGCTTTGTAATAACAGTGTTAGAAAAATTATGTTTCAATTTGAATTATTTCACTAACATAAGTTTGGTTGAAATTATTAAATTTATATTTTGTTATATATATATATATATATATATATATATATATATATATATATATATATATATATATATATATATGCAATAAACTGACGACGAACGGTATGAAACTACTAACTAACTAGTAACTAGTTAGTTACTAGTTTCGTATTGTTCGTCGTCCGTTTATTGCATCTATTTTAATTAATCCCTGACACACGTGATCCCTTGGTGGATCCAGTACACTTGAAAGGGTTGTTATTCGCCATATGATTTGTATTCTTCATATATATATATATATATATATATATATATATATATATATATATATATATGACTGATTTGAAACATTTTTTTAATGCTTTATATGAAAGATTTTTGGTTTTCTGCTCAAATTCTTTTTATATTTTATTTTGTACTCTGCTGCATGATGTCAGTGATCTTTCATTTCCAGGAGAAGGTCAACAAATTTTTGACAGATATTAGTTGTGAAAAGGAGGAAGGAACATATACACCTGTGGTAATTTTATGAGTTTATTAACAGATACCATTATGCATAAAAACATGCATTGATATGATGGTAATGATAATGATGTGGTGGTATTGATATTTGCGGCATTGAAACTGTTACTGCCTCATTAGGTGATGATACTGATAATGACATCAGCATAAATTTGGCAGTCAAACATATTGCTCTTACACTGATTGGTTTCACTTTTGTCTCCATACATTTGGAAAACTTGTCTCACTTACAATCCCCATTTCTTTGTGTAGATGCTATATTGCACATGAAATGACATTGTTTAGATTTACATAAAAGTCTGCAGAATGCTTTCTTGTTTAGAAGCAGGTATGCTACCCTACACTACTCACATTATTATTCCTCCTGCTGCTGCTACTAATTCCACAAACCTTGCTGCTACTCCACAGTGGCAGTTACCACAACTACTGCTTTCATGAATCCATTATCACCTTTTATAATTTTGATTCTGCTACTTCAGTTACAACTACTAAGGGAGGGGCTGAGTGGTGTAAAGAAATCACCTTTACCAATCATTTCCATCTCACCTGTGTCAGTGTGGGATCATGTTTTAAGGTTGGCCATTGAGGGTATATGAATAAATTTGCCAGTAGCTTCCAATGGGTTGGTATTATTTCTCCACTAGTTATACTGTTGCCATATATAGCCTATCATGTGCTAAAACTGTGTTAAAAACAAAACAGCAACTACTAACGTATCCCAATACTACCTTTCTTAATGCTTCTTCCACTTTTGATTTTAATAGCACCTAGTTTATGTCTCGAATCCAGTTAAAGCATTTTTCCAGGCATGAAGCTAAAGCGTTTTTCCAGGCATCAAAAAAAGTGTTTTTCTGTGCATCACTAAGTTACATATTTCACTTCAAATTCCATCTGACTTGTGTCTCAATTCCATTTAGTTTCTGTCTCAGATATGTTTGTCCTTGTTAAATCTTATGCCTGGAACTTTTACAAATATGATGCCTGGAGTAAAAATTATGGGTGAAAAATTTCATACAGCCACTGCTACTTCTATTGCTGCTGTTTTGCATCTGATAGTGAAATTATTTTCATTGATGTACTTTTTTCTATTACTACTATAACTGTTTCTTTTACTGCTTTGCATATATCTGATGTTGTTCCTTTTGATACATGATAAATATTTTCTATGATAATGTTGTTGCAACTTCTACTGCTACTATCATTACATGATTGGGTTTGGTTGGTTTGGTTTTAATGCCAATTTTCAGAACATGATAGGCTATATATGATTGCCCATAGTGACTGCACCCAGGACTCATATCGTGTGGAGAGAGGTGAAATGTTAGTGATCAAGAAAGAAAAGCGCCTTAGACCACCTGGTCCCCATATCATTCAAGACCACCTGGTCCCCATATCATTCAAAACCACCTGATCTCCATATCATTCAAGACCACCTGGTCCCCATATTATTTGATGAACCATTACATGTAACAGTACTTCAGCTGTACTGTAGCTAAGTTATACAGTGGTAGTGATAGCTCTGGCTCAAGGTCAAAAGCAGGTATTTGCAAGAAAATATTGACCCTCCCAGCATATCTTGGAGTATTTTACCACCATGTTCAGTTTATTATTATTATTATTATTATTATTATTATTATTATTATTATTATTATTATTATTATTATTATTATTATTATTATTATTATTGCCCAGTGTGGACAAAGTCTATATCTACTTATAATGAGTCTCTTTTGTCATGAAGATCTCAATTGAATCAGATTGCATCATTACCTCATGTGCCTAAAATCAGTTCAGCTTTCAGTCATTTTACTGCCTTCAGTTCAATCCATATGGTAGTTGCATGCTAGATGGGAATAATTTGCTGTTCCATTATTTAAGATCCATTGGTGGCATCAAAAGTCAAATGTGCAAAATTTCAGCTGTGTTGACTTTTTAAAATATATTTACCAAATGTATATGTGTGGCTACTAAACTATTGATAGTTTCTGCATATGGGCTACAATCAGCTTGATGTTTGGTTGGGGAAAACATGGTTTTCTCATGTCTTATCTTTCATCTTGCTTTATGAGAAGTTTAATTTCATCAACATAGAATTTCTTTAAATGAATCTTGGAAAATCTTGGGAATACATTACAACATGTTATTGGTCATAAATATTTGGTTTTGAAATAAAAGTAGCTGGCAGGAGGGATTTTCTTTGCTATCAATGACAAAGGTCTAGAAGGATAAAAATGTGTCAGTCACCTACATCAATGAGTCCGATATCACTGTTTGTGTGGTTGGATGCCAGAAATGAAGTCCTGTAGAAAATATCAATAGCAGGAAGAAAGCCAATGTATGAAAAGGATTTCAACTAAATCCCTTTCCAGGGCAAGTGGAGTGGAGAATAGTGGGACTTTTAATAGATAATTCAGATGACACTCTTTCAGACAAGACACTATGTAAAATTATCCAAAAGTTTGTGATTTCTAGCTATTTAAGTTGATCTAATTATTATTGTTATTATCCTCATAATCATTTCAATTTGCAGCTTGGATACAACTGTGGTGGTCAAGAATATTCCACAAATAGTCTATGCCAACTGCAAGACATAGAAGGCTCATCTATAACTTGTAAGGCTAATTCATTGTACATTAAGTGTTAGAAACTGTAAAAATGATAGCACTTTAGATGGATTCAATGTTATGATAAAATTTTAAATGCACCATAATGACTTAGTGCATTGATATAAACTACCTTAGAAAACCTTTAGTTTTGTTTTCAAATTTTTCCTGTTTATGTTGTTCATTTATTTGCAGTCTTGTGCTGTTTTTTATAGCCAATAATGACAGACTAAAATTTAGTAATATTTATTGATGGACTCCAGTAATTATTTTGTTCGTTGATCAAATGTTATTAGGATTAAAAATCATGCATATATGGATATACAGCAAGCTAAGATGTTATTGAAAGGAGGGATGGTGTGTAGTCAATGGAAAAGACATAATGTGCATGATATATACATAGGAACTGAATAAACAGAAAATTTATATACCATACTCACACACACAGACACACATAAAATATATATAGTGTTATGTATACACCTCTCTCTCAATAACTCATGCACAATGGGGTCCACAAACGTAGACCGCACTATTAGCAAGGTCGTGAGTTCCCAAGAGACCATCAAAAATTGAAAAGGTCTGCTTAGGCTATACTGCAATGAAACTGGGGTGGGGTAGGGATAAGGAACTGGGCTGTTTATTGACTGAATCCTCATTTTACAATCAGGTAAAAAAATAATTGTCAATAATACACTTTTTCTAATGAAGTTGTTTGTTATTCTGTATAAATAACATTTATTTTCAAATTTTCTAACATGTTAAAGATCGTTCCAACTGGTTTCAACAAACATCAGGTGTATGAGAAATCATCTGTATATTATCTCACTGCTTTTTGTTTTGTTGATTAGTCTGGTTCCTGGAGTGGTATTTACTTATATCTTGCCAAGTCTGGAGTCAGAGTATCAGGGAACTAAACTAACTGTCAATATACCACCAAACAGGATTCCTTTCATTGCAAAATCTAGTGGCATTTATTTCATGAGGAAATCATCTACAGCAAAACTCAGATTTTGTATTGTTTGGTTAGTACATTATTGATGAATGCCATGATTTTATTTGAAATGATAGTGAAGCTTCTTATCATCCTTGATAATATCTCTAAATGCCAGTTCAGGAATTTTTGGAAACTCACTTGCCCACAGTGTTCTGCATGTGTAAAAACCAAGCTCTTTATTTTGTAAGGTATTTATTTTGCTTGGTTGCCTTGCTATCTTTGATCACAATTATGAATGAGTTGGTTATTTTAAGGTAGTTTACATCACATACTTAATAACATTTATAACTGTTCAATTGATCAGCTGAAGTGAGTTCACCCAACATTTGATTGGGACCACTAGATTTTAAGTATGATGGACTTGCATGTCTTTTCCCTTTTCTTTTATTCTATCTCTTTTATTTGATTCAAAAGACAAAATTAACATGATAATACAAAGGTTTTAATTCAGTGCAACAATACAACCAATACTTTCACAAATCAGTTATCAAAACACAGCTGGGACTGAATTGGGTTCTCAGAGAAATGCTTGTGGACATAGCTTATACATTTTAGATACACTTTGCATTTATGATGATTATATACTTAAGAGGAACCAAAAGATAGAATTAAAACAAAATTCACAGAATAATTTTTTTTTAATTTTAATATCATTTATTTAATAACTGCCCATAACACCAGAAATAAGTGACACTTTCATTGATTGAAATTTTCTTGAATATCTTCAGTTATGATGTACTAAGAATTTCGTTTGGAATGAAAATGCAACCAATTATATTATGTCTTATGAAAAGATGACAATTAAAAAATGTTGATTAAAATTTCTAGGTCCTCTCTACCATTTTTGACCATAAAATGAGCATTATATCAATGTTTCAGTTTGCAATTTCAATCACGATTTTCTTCAAGTTCAATAAATAGAGATCAGTTGGGGTGTGTGTATTTTTTGGTAAAAATAAACAGGATCCACGCCTGACCTTGCATTAATAGCGGGTTTGCAAGTTATCAAATCGTGAGTTATTGAGGGAGTGGTGTATTTAATTAACATTGTTTTCTTCTGCTTGATCCAGAGTTGACTTTTTTATTTCATTCTGTTTACAGCTAATACATTATTTTGTTGTGTGTATGGGTTTAAAATCAGAAAAGTAGTAATAATTAATAGAAGTAAACATGTTTATTTGGGTCTAGATGTAGGTTTTAGAATTTCTTTAGTGTATTTGACATAGTCCAGGTTCTGGTTTCTAATAATAACTAATATTTTTATTTTGTAAACATCAAGGTCATTCTAGAATGTGTTTTTCCATTAGGTAATAGATTTTTTAAAAGGTGCTAATTGTTACCTGAGGTCAAGTAGACAAATATATAATCTAAATATATAATCTTGTAATTGAGAAGATTTTCATTTGTTTTTTTTAGTTCTAGCACAATCAAATTGTATTATATGTTGTATCCAATATTGTTTCCAGCTAGAATCTTTTTTGTTTCAAATTATTGAATTAAAGTGATTATTTTCTATCGAAATAGAGAAGTACTGTGATAAAATTCATGGATAGAGATGTTTACTGGAATTTATAGTGAATTCAAACCTGGAATTTAATTGATGTGATGCAACAAAGACTGTTTACACATCAGCCTTACACAGGTTATAACAGACACATCAGTATCTTCAGCATTGGTTGTTATTTTTTTTATTTCTACTGATTTTTATTCAGGATTTTAAATTATTAAGCCTTGTGTCTGTGATTCTAGGATTATTTTGGCATTTAATTTGAAATACTTTAGATTCCTTTTTATTACTCTTTAAGTTTGTATTCTAGGGAAATATTTGTTGAATTTTACAAAACTTTTCACTTTTCATTCTTTTCTGTTTCTTATATAAGAGAATAGACTCTTATTATTAAATGTATATATATATATATATATATATATATATATATATATATATATATATATATATATATATATATATATATATATATATATATATATATATATATATATATATATATATATATATATATAACAAAATATAATATAATATAATATAATATAATATAATATAATATAATATAATATAATATAATATAATATAATATATAATTTGCAGGTCCAGGTTCAGTGAAAAAATATGTTCCTCCCTCTGTAGACATTCCTCATATTACCATTGCTGTCTCTGTATTGGTTGGAGTTATTGTTACAGTGGCTGTTACTGTCATCATCTTTGTTTGTAAGCGCACAGGTATATCAGTTCTTTCATTAGCTATCTCTTATTATCACCATTCCAGACAAGAGTCATTTTATCTTTCCAAAGTATGGACATTGAAAGAAAAACTTGGGAAAAGCCACATGCCTAAGAAAATGATCATTTTCCACATAAACATATTGTTACTGGTACATATTACATAAACATATTGTTACTGGTACATATTACATGTATAATAACAAATCTAATTATTAATTTCATCAAATTACCAGTATATTCCAATCTAAAATGCCTTATAGAAGCCCTTAATTATATAAACACTACTAAATATATGAATGTTGCATCAGGGGTTTTTATGAGTGCCAAGACTAGTGCTCTAATTGCTGAATTCTGAGTTGCAAATATCATTCAACATTCACAGTGATGAATGAATAATGGTAACATTGTTTCATTAAGGACTGATAATTGTTTATGGCTAGACTTAATGTAACAGCTTCTTAACAATGTAAATTCTGATTAATATAACAGGAGGTTAAAAACCTACAGCAAGAATAACATGAACATCAACAATCATTTGAATTCAAACCATTTTAATTGCTTACTCTCTAATAATATTTAACATTGCATTGTTATATTTATGACAGCATCTTGTGATATTAAAATCGGCACTCCCTAAGGGTGATAGCAGTTGATCAATTTACATGTCTGTTGTCTACAGTAAGTATTCACCACAGAACAAGACATGAAAATTTAAACTGCAGAAATAAAGAAAACATAGATTAACAACAGTAAAGGTCATAGTAATAAAGACATAGGAAAATTATGTATGAGTACAGTATTATTAGCTAATGATGCCAAAAGTCTTTGCCACATTTCCAGGATTTTGGAAAAGTTTTATGAGGGAAGCAGGCTTGAACCGTTTTAATCCTGGTTTCACTTCTGTAGAGTCAAGAATTGAAAATACTGGAGGTAATACATTTTGGATTTTATTTCTTTTTTGTTAAATTATTTAACACCAGAGTAATTCAAGATAACTAGCACATTAAAGGTTTGATGGTAAAAGCTGGGAATAGTGATGGATAGTAAAATATTAGTAGAGTACCTTAAAATAAACAAGCAGTGAAATAAATCTAGCCTGAAGATCATTAATTATCTCTTAAGAAAGGCATTTGTGTTTTCACTATTAACTAATACAAATTGATTGATGTAAACTTAAAATCATTAAAATTTGTTGAGTTAATTTGTGATGGGTGGGAGAATTCAAGGCATCTAGTATTTTCAGTAATTATAGAGAGACTATTTCCTGCTATCAGTATTTATATAATTTTATTATTGGTTGTTTAAATTGCTGCAGTTTAGGACCAGACATTTATGGACTGGTTATAAATGCCATAGTGACAACTATTCCATAATATTTTCATAGTTATAGCATTCAGTAATTGGAATTCAGTGATGGTCATCATGCTACAAGTCATCATTGTTTTCATTGCATACCAAATCTACATATATGATTTGAGGAAATCAAACTAGAAGATAAAACTTAAGTTACAACACTAATCATTCTTATGTTCACATCAGTTTCATTTGTTTTATAGACTGATCATAAACAATATCATCTTTGAAGAAAACAGTTGGTTTGGGATGAACTAACATTTTATAATAACTGCATATATGATATTTTATAAACTATTTTATCCTAGTAAATTCTATTGAGCTATGCAACAAACCAGATTTTTTTAACAGTTGCTAGAAACACTGAAATACACTCAAAAACCATAATAAACATCAAAATAGAATATTATTTACATCTTTTGGGAGTGTGTGTGTGTGTATGTATGTATATGTATATTTATATGACTGAGTGACTTTATTGCAGATATAAATAAAAAAAATTAAATTCCTATAATAATCACTAAAATTAGATTTTAGTTTGCTTGTTTTGTCATTATTAAAAAAAACCCACACATTATAATACATTTATCTTCATGAGTATTATGGAGAAAATATGTGTATTTAAGTATATTTTAGTTTTTTAGTGTATTTCTGTGTTACTACTAACCTGGTTTTTAATATCACTGACCTGGTGGTAGAGGTTATTAACTTCGTAGATGATAATTTCAATGCCAGAAAGGTACTGCAGTTTTTATCTGTTGCTCATTCTGAAGCAAGTCTGTTTTTTTTTTACTGCAAGTATAACTTATACAGGTACACAACATCTGTGTCTTTCTATTGATATATCTGTGTGTGTGTGTGTGTGTGTGTGTGTGTGTGTGTGTATATATATATATATATATATATATATATATATATATATATATATATATATATATATATATATATATATATATATATATATATATCAAATAAACTTTGGATTAAAAAAACTTTCTTTCTGGAAATGATTCCTGAACAACAGAGGACAGCAAAGATGTGCAAATGCAGGTACCAGGGTCACCAGATTTATCAAGCGGAAGTAGAAGTAGGCAAATAATGTTTCTAGATCACACTGATTCTTACTCAACTCCTCTTCGCAAAGACTGTGTGAATTTGATCTCAGAGCTATTACAAACAGTTGGCATGGTGTTGATTGGTTTAGACAGAAGACAGCTTTTCAAAAATTGGATTGAAGTGGCAGAAAGAGCCTCAAAAGATGATATCACAGAAATCTTGATAATAATGTCCAGGGAGTTGGTCTCTTGTCAGAATTCATTCATGAAGTCAGAAAGAAATGGTAAAGCCATCAGTATGGAATCAGAGATTATCACAGATTTTTTTCCAGGTGCAGTATTAACAATCTTAAAAGACAGGTTTATTCTTCAACAACGGGAGCCATTCAGAATTCATATTCTTTGTATGGAATATTCAGACAGTCAACTGTGTGAAAAATATATTGACACATATTCAACCTTCATGATTGTAAAAGGGGATAGAAAAAATACATTTTTATACTATTTTGCTAAGTGTTTACAGCATACAAACAGTTTTAGTTTTGATGAAAATGTCATGCCTTGTTTGTTAAAAAGATTAAATAGAACAACAACACTCCCAGACAATACTAAAATATATGCCTCAAAATTAAAAGAAAAGTTTTCAGAACTTTTTGAGTATTCTTCAGACACAAGGGACCGGTCTGGACCTTTGTCCAATAAATGTAAACATAAAGACAGAAGTGAACGAGTCCCATTTCTGAGATGTGTGTATTCAAAAGCCATAACTAAATGTTCACAAAGCAGAGGAAAAGTTTCACTTTCAGGAGATGAGATTGAGCTATAAATGATTTGATAATTGTCCTTTTTAAACTTCGCTTGCACTTAAGCGATTTCAGAGGTATAATATAACATGGAGGAATGATTGTATAATAAATAATTGTGATTTGTCTAAGTTTAAGACCTGTTAAGTGTTTTAAATGTCTAACACTGCATATTCTATATACCATATATTTTATATTAGTTATTGTTTATTTTATGTGTTTAAAAACATATCTATGTAAATATGCATGTATGTATGTATGTATGTGCTTGCATAATTGCCTATATATGCATGAATGGACAGTGTGACCCAACTATAACACAGAAGTTGGGAGCCAGAAAAGCTGACTGAGTTATAGACTAAAAAAATGTTATAAGCAACCAGTCTGAAGAAAATTATGCATGTCCCTGAAAAAAATGTGCATGGGGGGGGTAGGTAATAAATGTGTGCACAAAATTATGTGCTTCAATCACAATTATCAGCTTAAGTCAATGCATATTAAATGAAATATACACCTGTAGTAAAAACAGAGATCGCATATATTATATTTTACTTTATTCAAAGAACCACACATTGGTACATATACATGTATACTGTTTATATATACATGTCTAATGTTTAGCAATTAATAAAGCATCAACACTGTGTACACACCCATTAATCATGTCACATACAATGAATCTGCAATACAAGTAATTCCTTTCAAAATATGCACACAAAGAGATTTAAAAATTTTAAAAATTGTCACAAGTAATATAGGTCTGAAATCAGTGAAAAAATAGCACAATCACATAACAAATGGTAAAGTACATTTACTTTTCAGTATGTCCCAAGTCAGGAAAAGTTTGTGTTGTATGCACCATTGGTAAAGTTCATAAGTATAAACTTTTTTCCTGCAAACAGAAACTTCTATGGCACAGTGAAAGGGTTCCAGTCATGTTGGACAATGAATCAATACATCAGATTCCATTCCTTTTATTTAAGTTCAGTACTGACTTCCATTGAAGAAAGGTTCTTTGTTTTTTATTGAAGATTGCAGGTGGCTTTCTTTAATGAAGGGTGCATGCATTATTGCAGTCACCACTAAAGAACAGCTTTAGAGAACCAAACAAATTTCAATTTCTTATTTTGGCAGTAACATCCAAAAATTGCATTGCATGATTAAGAGTACTTTTTGTCCCATTTGCTGAGTACTTTTTCATAACAATCAGTGTTTCAAAGGTAATGTTTTTGAATTTTCAGCTGCTATTTTATCTGGGTAAAGTTTGTAAAAATGAATTGGTTATTGTATGGTCAATTGTAGTTACTGTTCCTCACTGCTTACTGAATAGACTAGTGAGAGCTTGTTTTCATTTTTTTCTCTCTAAGCTTGTTAAACATTTATGGCAGTTGATTCATGCTGCCTTCCACACATGTGACAGAAATTCAAAGTAAGAGTCAATCAACATTAGACATTCAGGTGTTCTGGTCTGATGACAGGGATTACTACAGAAAATGAAAGTGTTCTGAAGGATTTAATTCTGAGAGAAAAAAAAAAGGAATTTTACTTACCATCCACATACAAATATCAGTCTATGTAATTATACTAACTACTAGCAAGCAGCCAACAATCCAATAAAAGGTAGTTTATGAGATAATGCCTCATTCGGTTGATCTCCACTACCAGAAATGTAAATTTGAAAAAAGTAGATATCTCAAAAGATACAGTACTCATGTTAGATGTCAACATAATCGGATTATGATACAACAATGCACTGTTAAGATGGTTTGTCAATATGAACAAATAATTTGTTTATGTAACAACAAAAGAATGTAAGTCCATTTTATATCAACTTTGAGGCTTTCTTTCATGGAGCCTCTAAATTTCTTTTTATTATTATTATTATTATTATTATTATTATTATTATTATTATTATTATTATTATTATTATTATTATTATTATTATGACTTTATTTAAAGAGGGTAATTCAATTAGCTAAGAACTAATCTACCTTGAGGCCCTCATTCAAAAGAATTTATTTATTTTTGCTGCATCTCTGAAGCCATTGTATATACTGGGTTTGGAAAGAGGAAATAAAGTGGGCATTTCTAATCTCAACTGGAATATTATTCCAGTGCAAAGTTCTAGAGTATTGGAAACTTTTTTTAAAAAATTCCTTATTTGGTTTGGGAATTTTGTAATGTTTAGTAGACATTGATCACAGGTGGGGAGTATTTCCAAGTAGCCTATACTTAAATAGTGATTGTAAATATTCAGGAGCACTAATATTGGCTATCCTGTACATTAATTTGGCTTTCCTTAAACAGATTCGGTCTTTAATAGGTAGTATTTTTAACTTACCAGCTAAATTTTCCTTGCTTTCTTTCTGGATTGATATTAACTCAAAAGCTTTTTTGGAGATGTGCCAGCTTTGCTAAGTTTTTATCATTTGAATTACCCCATACTGTATTACAGTAGTCTAAATAGGGTTGTATGTAACTGTTATAAAATAGTTTTCTGTGCTTTTCCGGGAGAAAGTGTCTTATCCTACTGAGAAGCCATAAACTTGAATTGACTTTTTTACTGATATGTTTGATATGTTCAGTCCATGATAGGTTATTATCTACCAAAACACCAAGTAGACGATCATGACAGACCATTTGCAACTTTTTATCCTTCCATGTAAGACATAGTTCATCGCTATCAAGTTTTGTTCTTTTGTTCCATGTTGAGATAAGTAATTTTTTAGTTTTACCAGTATTAACCACCATGCCATTACATGTGCACCAGTTTTCTAGTTTGTTTAGGGCATTCTGTAAAGAAATTTCGAGTTCTTGTTTTGTGTTTTGGATGTCTGACAATGTTATGTCATCTGCATAGAGATCTGTAGATGATACTGAGTCCTTTAGTACAAGTGGTAGGTCATTAATAAATAAAATAAACAGTAATGGACCCAGAATTGAGCCTTGTGGTATTCCACATCTAATTATTTCAGGTTCATACAGAACATTATTAACATAAACATGTTGTGTTCTCTCACTTAAGTATGAAGTAAACCATCTAACTGCTTTCATCACATTGGTAGATTTTCAGTTTCTTCAAAAGGATTTCATGATCCACCATGTCAAAAGCTTTCCTGAAATCTACAATCTATTATTCTATCTTGATCAAGTTCTTCACTCCAAACCAGTGGTTGTATATACAAGTTTAAACAGCCAACAATGTCACCAATAAAAAAATAATTGCTTGATGGTATATTTTGCCACCAATAAGGAAAAAAATGCAGTTTGCAACATTCGCAAATTCCTGCACAATTCCAGAATAAACTTGTTACACAATAGTTTTCATACTTTTAAGAAGAAAGCACTATTTTTTTCTTGTATGAGAAAAATGCATATAAAATCTCATGAGCTATGCCCTGATAATCTTGTATTATTCATATTCAATCTCTTCCCTAAAATGATAATTAATGTTTTTTGGATTTTTGTACTTTTAAGAAAGACTTTTTCATGTATGAGAATTGTTGTTTTTGTTGTTGTTGTTGTTTTTGGGCTTAATGCCATTTTTCAGCACACGATAGGCTATTCATGGCAGCCAGTATTAATGGTGGAGGAAAGAAACCAGGAAATCACCTGAAAGAACCACCGACCCACGAGAAGCTACTGGCAAGCTTTCTCACATATCCACAATCCTGAATCCTAGACTCAAACCCATGCAGGCAGAGGTGAGATGGCAGTGATCTGTAATGGACAGCACTTTAGACCACTCAGCCACTCTGGGATCCCATGTATGAGAAAAATGCATGTATATATCCAAAATCATGTTATAATGGAGTATGTTATAGTGTGGTCACACTATGTATGTATGTATGTATGTATGTATGTATGTATGTATGTATGTATGTATGTATGTATGTATGTATGTATGTATGTATGTATGTATGCATGTGTGTATGTGTGTATGTGTGTGTGTATGTATGTATGTATGTATGTATGTATGTATGTATGTATGTATGTATGTATGTATGTATGTATGTATGTATGTCCTATATATATTCCGAAGCCAGACATCTTCCTGACTTGCCTTTTTCACTAAAATTCTAGGAGTGCTACAATGGTCCTATTTCACTAAACTAAGGGTATAATTCAGAAAAATAGTCTGCTTCAAAGAACTTCTCCACATGTAGACAAATTTTTAACTTTAATAAAGAAGTTGTACTCCCACAGTCTCAGAATACATCTTGTCTTTGATATGTATGCATAATGTATTTGCCATTTTGTTATGATATGTATGAATAATGTATTTACTGTTTTATCATGATTTGTCATTTACAAACTTGAGGGTTTGACTTGCCAGTTTCCTTTTTTCAATGCTGAGCTATGAATTAGTTTAATAAAGTTACATTTTTAATTGTGGCATTTCTGTTATTGCAGGCGTTTCTTTAGCTCATTTTTATCAGAGTGTAATTAATGGGAACATTATACCAGGTTTTCTGCATTTCATTGGTCACACTAATTTATTGAAATATAATTGAGAACAAATGTGAAGCTTGAATGTTGACCAAAATTGTAATTTACCAAGATTCAAAATGTCCTGAGACGGCTCTGAACTAGAACAAATATAAATAGAATTTTGAAAGAAACAGGTACCAGCAAAAACAAACTTCATGTTTTATTTTTAATAATTAAACATTTCATCACCTTTGATTACACATACTTCTTTCTTTCATTGTTAAAACTTCTAGATGTTCGATTGTCAAAGTGGCTGTTATCTTTCATTGAGAAAATTGTTTAGCATATGAGCATCTAGAAATTCTTTCAATATTTAGTATATTGAAATAAAAATTAAGAGACATTTCATACATAACATGAGTTTTTAGCTCTAAAATGGAAAATGATCTTTTAAAATCAACAACAACAGAATCATATGAACCAAAGAGAAAATGAAATAAGGTATTCATTTTGACTTGCAATCCTGACTGATATGCCGTCTTCTTTTTCTGAGGTTGATAATTGTTTATCACATTATTAACTTGTCTGCTAATATAGCAATATCATCTGTATGTAACATGTGCCATTATACAACTATCTCCTGACTTCAAACACGCTGCCTGGGATGATCCAGAAAATTTTCTACCAAATGGGCATCGGTGAAACCGTGTATGGTACTTCTCAGCACACAAACAATTCATTATGTTTATTGCTACTCCATGGGATATGGGACACAACATTACGTAAAATAATGCGGCTTCTTACTATATAGTAATGTGTGATTATGTAATAAAAATAATTAGGACAGTATTTCTCTTCGAACATATTTCTGTTCACTCTCAACATCATTTTGAATACAGTTTATTGCCTAATGACCGGGAGTTCAATATAGTAGATTGATCCTGTAGCAGTTTCCATATTTATGTCATAGTTGAATGAAAGGATATCACATTACTCATGGTACCATACCTGTTGCGCATTTAATTCTTCTTGAGTTAATATGAACATTGTCAAGGACTCAGATTTATAATTAAAATTTTATGGGAGTTTTTTCCTCATAAATGGCTGCTAATGGCAGGAATTAAGGTAATATCTGCTTTTTGCACGAACAATTCTGGAATGTGGCTTGGGACAACTTCAGACTACTCGAGAAAAGAGAAGTGCAAACTGAGAGACAATAAAATTGTGTGACTGGCAGAATAAAATTATAATCTATGGAAGTACTAGGATTAAAGATATTGAATACAGACAACAAAAACACTTTTGTATAGTATTAAACTAGGTTCAAGTCCTCCCAATTTCATATCTTTGATTCCACTAGCTCTCAGTGATATTACTCACTATGATTTATATAATATAAATAATTTCCAATTAGTACAGGCCAGAACAACTCATTTCTTCCTTTGACCATTCAAAAATGGAATACATGATCTATTGAGACTCGTTAACGAGACTCCACTGACAACTTTAAAAGGACATTAAATACAACACTTGTTTGCCAAGACATTTATTGGATTGGAACATTTCAATGATGATGATTATAAAAAGCTGCAAAGAGCTTTAAGAGATATAGTTAATAATTTTAATAAAGCTGAAGAAGAGGTTAACACAGCCAAAACAAAGTAATAAATACTGCCCTTATATGATAGAATGAACAAAATCGATATTCATTCAAATAAAATAATTTTATATGCAAAATACATATCTATGAGAGAAAACACAAGCAGACATATCTTGCTCCTTCTAATTAAAATATTCATATAAATTTTTATGCTAAAAATATATTTATCTGCACTTCGACATTTTCAATTTAAGTCTTCCGGTCAAATTATCAATATTCATTTATTAAACAATAAAACATAACATATATTATTCTACGCGATATGTATACATCTTTCTAAGGCTAGTGTACATGAGAAACTAAAACAAATATATTTTATTTTAAGCTTCATATTGTAACACTGCTGAATATAATACACACTTAGTTACACAAGAGAGAGTCAATGTTGCTGCATATAATACACACTCGGTTACACAAGACAGAGTCAATGTTGCTGAATATTGAGCTCTTGCCTGTTAATTTTATTATTTGTTTTTATTTTTCAAGTTGTCTTAGTGTGTTAATTAAAAGTTTGTCACTACTAGTCAATATTGTAAATCATATGTGCATCCATTATTCCAATCAAATAAGGATTTAATTTTGTGTTGAATTTGTGCCCCCTTTCCCTTGCAAGATTAAAAAATTATAAACACCACTTATTTGAAAATACAATCAAAGATACTAACCATGCATTGTTATTATCTATTCCTTCTTGTTTCATACTCACTACCCAAAGACAATCCTTCAATGTCACTACAGAAAACGAGGTTGTGAGCCTGTGTAGAAACCTTTATTTAATCATCTTGGCGGCTTCGAAAGACAGAAATTTGTGTATCTTTTGATAGCAAACACAATTATTGCTGTCTTGAACCTAGTAGATCTGCTTTTGCTTTTCACAGTCCCTCATCAGGCTGTTTAATTCGGAATGTGTTATTAGATGAGGTTCACCAGACGTGTGGTTCAAAATCTGAATCAATGTCCGTGCTCAGGTGGTACTTTGTATCTTCTTCGTCTGTTTCAACTTAGCTTCATTTCTCTGATGTCTCTGGTATTGGAAGACTGTCGTCATGTGGCACTGGTCTTATGGTGGAAGGCAGAATTATATATTCAATTGATTTCTTATATTTAGAAGAAAAGCTAGAAACATTAGTCAGGCAAAAGTAATAGTCCTTCACGTAATCCTTCTGCTCTCGCCATATTATCGGACAGCAAACGGCCTTTCCTTCCGAGTACCTCTGACCCAAGCTTTAAGATCGACAGCACAACTTGCACAACAAATGTGAGGAGCCCAGGCCTTGTCTTGATCACCAATCTTACAACCAAATTACAGTTCATATGCTTTTTTAAGAAGTCCAGTCATTGTGCATCTTTGAGGCTTAAGCGTGTACTCGCCACCAATGTAGTAGAACGTATCACGGCTGTTGCGACATTGCCGAGACATTTCTCACCCGAAGTCTATAACTGGCTTACTTTTGATGTAATTTATATTAGACAATGCTATGATTTATAAGTCTCAATAAAAATCCAAACTGATATCAACGTGATATGTAGGCTATCATCTGCAAATAAGCGCTGCTTTTATAGCCTTTCAGGCAGAATCCAGCCTAGGCATATCCGGGAATGCTCAAGCTGTATTAGTTCCAAAAAATTACGCAAACCGCCCGAGTACATGCGTGGACTTGCCTAAAATACAAAAGGCATCGCATAACGTGAGCGAAATTTATATACATACAATATGCCAATAAATCACACACAAATTAATATTTCAAATAAACGGTACGTGATATATTAATTTGAAGGTGATTTTCGTGATCAGCAGGCAAAATGTAAAATATACCCAAGAGTGTCCAAGAAGCGAAATCTCTGTTGTACAGTGATATTAATACTTGGTTACCAGTTGCAAGTAAAATATTAATTATTGTTTCGTTTAGTGATGATTATTCGAGATTGATTGCAACAAATATGATGTGGTTGAAGGACACAGGACTATGACAAGCTCTTAGAAGTGAGTTTCGTACTGATGATGGTTTTGCTGCACAGGCGATAATAATCTTATTGGAACAGCAACTTCTAATGTTACTGCGGGAACAGAATCAGCAATAAGATTAACAGTTACAAACATACCACAGCAGAGTTACAACCAGGAATATACTAAATAAAACGCGCTTACGGCGGAATCACAAAAAATAACAATGATGCTGATGTTAAGCGTAATACTTGGATTTTGTCATGACTATCATAAATTATTTCGAGCGCTGAAACATACCTTAAATTTAGATCGAGCAGACCAAACTAATTGTCGTATTGGAGTTGATGGAGTGGATGCAATATTTGTGATCACAAAATTGACGATGTGAATATCACGTATAGTTCAATCAATATCTAGTTTAGCCGAACTTAACACAACGTTAGAGGCTTTTACATATAGGATTTATTTTTACAAGAGAAAATATATCAAACAGCTGTCCCTAACGCAACCGATTACACCTGTCGTATCACAGCTACTCCCCGCAAATATAGTTAACTACAAAATAATTCTTCCTTTGATAACACTGATGTTAAAAGGATATTTGTTAGAATAAAATCCAAACAGTATCAGGTACGAGTCAACGAATCTAATTTAACAGCAGGCCCTGGTAAAAACATTACGAAAGTGTATACGTACCCGATGGAAGCAATGCAAAAATGTCAGGACGCTGACTGCGGATAACATATTAACATTGAAGAATTTTGCACGCTTTATCCAAACTTTTCATTTTAAGTATCAAAACACTCCGATCGATTGATTAACTCAACTGCAGAAATAGAAGAAACTTGGACGCTTGAAGTAGTTTCAGAGGCTCATTTAAACGTATTTGCGCTTGTTTCTAGCTATAGATTCTTGACAGTTCACTAAGTGAAATGTAGGATGACTGTACATGTAGTTATTTTTTTTTTAAAGGGAGATAGTTCTGTCTATTTTCCTTTTATTGTAAGGGTGATAACTCTGTCTTTGCTGGTAGATTAATTAAGCAGTTATTCTGCTTTTTATATACTTTACTATAGCGATTCTTGTGTGTGTGTGTGTGTGTGTGTGTGTGTGTGTGTGTGTGTGTGTGTGTGTGTGTTGATTCACTAACTTACATGTCTGTGGTCAGCGTAAATCAAGCATAATTTGTAATAGAAAATGATAGTTGATAATTAAAGCTCCTATACATTATCTTAAGTAAATTCCAGGTAGGTTAAATAACTTTATAAATTACAGTATTCACACGGCGTTTAATTTTCTTAATGTGTGTAAATTTATTTTAGATTCACAGCATTAGGTAACTTCATAACATTTTTGAAGCAAGAATCGGAAAGTGGTTCCGTGTTGGAATGTAGGATTCTCATACTGAGGCCTCGGGTTCGATTCCCATGAAAGGCACATTATCGATGGGGAGGGGACAGCATGATGCCAAATTTTCTAATTATAAAGTGGGAGGCTTCCCAAGAGATTTCATGTACACTTCTCATCACGTTAAACAATGTAGTGGATGCGGTTTACCACTCACACTGGGGTTTTATGGGAGGGGGTGTACATGCAAATGAAAAAGCTAGACAGCCTTCTGAATTTCTAACATTTGGTTCAGTTAATTTAGGGATTCGTTCGAAGTGAATCGATGTAGGAGACCCTCAAAAATTAAACTGTTTGGTGACGTAAGTTCATTGATCTTGTGATCTCACTGCATAATACCACACACATGGACATTCAGAAAAAATGTCTGCAAAATGAAAATTTTCATGAGATGCTTGTGGGCCGTAACAAAGGCCATGACCAATGAAGAATGCCCATGGGCCTTAAGTGCCGTAAGAAAGGACATGACCAATGAAGAATGCCCATGGGCCTTAAGTGCCGTAAGAAAGTCCTTGACCAATGAAGAATGCCTATGGGCTATAAGTGCCGTAAGAAATGCCTTTACCAATGAAGAATGCCCATGGGCCATAAGTGCCATAAGAAAAGCATCAATGAAAGGACTCTTATGACCTCATGGTAAAGGATTAACTGGCAATGAAATGATCCCGTGGAATGATAGACCGACCATCATTGCTGCTGTTTATATTTTGTTTTTTTTTATTTTAAACTATTTAAATTCAACATATAACATAATTTTGTCTATCATTTATTAATACTGTTATCATAAAATGCATCAAACATATTATCAATAAATAGCATTGGATCAGGTGTCCAACCTACCATTCGCTCATCATCATATTATCAATAAATAGCATTGGATCAGGTGTCCAACCTACCATTCGCTCATCATCTTATTATCAATAAATAGCATTGGATCAGGTGTCCAACCTACCATTCGTTCATCATCATATTATCAATAAATAGCATTGGATCAGGTGTCCAACCTACCATTCGCTCATCATCTTCATTAGCAAACAACCATACTGATCCGTACTTGCTCGATAAATGATAACCAACATTTCTAATATAATAGCTTATTATATTAGGTTTTGTACAAATATATCTCGAAGCTGATTTAATGAAATCAAATGTTTTAAAAATCTGTCTTGTTGGATCAAATCCAATATTTCTTATTGACGTTATGTTAAATTCCATCTTATATAATATTTCCAATCTCTAATATAATTTTATCTAACATTAATACATAAATTGATAACAGTAGTGAAGGAATATACCTGTTTCTAGGTCAGAGGCCCCCTAACCCCGGCAAAACATATGTTGTCAGAAAGTATCATCATCGGAGCTAGAAAAGACTGCTGAAGAGAATGTTAACACATATTGATTTTGGATGGGGAAGGTTGTCTATTAGCTAGAAATTTTATATTCGTTTACCATAACAACAACTAATAAATACGACTGTTGACTTGTTGAAAGTTGTAATTCTTATACGAATGTTAATAAATATGCTAAATAGATACTACTCAAAATAGAGCTGTGAATTGTATACCTTTGACAGGTAAAATGATTCTAGGTTGGATATAACAACTACCCTGGTACTTGATAATCATTTTATAAAGGATTTGATTTGACCATTGGAGCGTTACTTGAGTACTACAAGAAGATTCTCCCTTTCATATAATCTTGTTTATATTATGCCGAATGAAATACCCGAGGATTGTAAAGGTATATGTCTGTCTGTCTGTCTGTCTCTCTCTCTCTCTCTGTAAACTTCAAGTTTAGCAAGTTTACCTAGATCTTGTTACACTTACGCCGTCACTCTTTAACTGTATTTAAACGTACCCGATTAGTAACTAAGAACTCTTTATGTCATCAAATTAAATGGAGAATAGTCACCGTTCAGGACGTTGTATATTCAGGACTTTAGAATGTTTTGTATTAAGGATATTCGGCAGGTTGTGTATCCTAAATATTCAGGACTTTCTGTATTCACAATTTTCAGGATGATGTTCAGGATATTATGTATGCAAGATGTTATGTATTCAGTATGCTTAGAAATTTGTGTATTCTAGATGTTCATGATTATTGTGTATAAAGGATGCTTAGGGTGTTGTGTGTTGTGTTGTTGGTCGATATAACTCTTGGTTACCTCGCACATTCCATATCTTTCAAGCCACGAAAACATTATATGTACCCTGTGTGAGCAAGTCACACTGATAAAAGCACTCGCACCTGAGTATTACACCCGTCTGCGCAAGATTAGATAATTCTATTTTACGTGTGTAGAAATGGGGAAGCAATCTTTATTAACTGAGTGGGAGATCGAGGAGAGATGACTTAAATTCATACTGCAAAGAATTTCTAATTCTCTAGTGTCGGGCTGGTCCTACTAGGAGTCTGCCTGAAGGCAGAAAGTCGCGGGTTGAATGGCCATTGTAACGGCGGACCAAGTGAACTAAGGGTATATCCGTTTGTTAAACCATGAGTCGTAAGTGTGATGTCCACCCATGTATTCTGGGCTGGCTACCTATTTGTGATCTTGGGAACGGTACTTTGCTCAACATCATACAGTCATTATTGTATTGAAAGTGCTGTTAAAACCAATCCATCGAACAGAAGTTGAACATGAAATTTACCACGTACAACATGCAACTTACTACACATAGACGGGTGTATGCACAGGGAACATACATGTCCTCCTATGGACATCAATTTGCCCCTCACTGATTTTATCTTCCCCTCTGTTTTGTATGTCTATTCATCTCTGTGCCCTATCCTCTATCTCCATCATCCCTATTTTACCTTGTACTTCCGGTCGTCTCACATCTATTTCTCTTGCTTCTTTTCCCTCCATTGTCAACGCATGAAACATGGCGACAAACATACTTAGTTGATCCCAATCAATGGGTTACATTATTTGTCTCCACAAGAGGCTTTGCCTAGTGGGAAAACAAATAATATAACCCCTTGACTGGGAGTTCCTTGTCTCTGTACAAACTCCAACATTAATTTTATATTATTCTTAGTACATATATTTGGGAACAGTTACAAGGGACAGTTTCTATATGTCCCTTCACAGGGAACAGTCATTAGGTCAGTCTCTCTTCATCCGTTTATATGGGACAGTTGCAAGGGACAGTCACTCAACGTATGTGGTGAGATAGCCACAATGGACAATCCCTGTATATGTCAATTCATAGGGGACACTTAGAAGGGATGGTTTCGGTACATCTGTGCGTCGACGAAGAAGCAGCTATAAGGGATTGTTCTCTGTATGTCCGGTCATAGGGGACAGTTAGAGGAGATGGTCTCTGTACATCTGTGCGTCGCCGAAGAAGCAGTTATAAGGGATTGTTCTCTGTATGTCCGATCATAGGGGACAGTCTCTACTCATCTGCAAAGAAAAGTACAAATATAAAGAGTCATGTCTGCACACCTATTCACAAGGGATAGTGTTTACACAGAAAATCCACTTGGCACTTTTAGAACTATCAGCGATTGCAATTTATTTGGATATCTGTGGATTTTAGGTGTTTTGGTTTGGTATTGCTCTCTTTTATCTTGTTCTTATGTGTTTTTATATAAATGAATTCACCATGATACAATATGAGTCATTGACAGAACAAACAGCAAGTTGGTGGAATCTCACAAAGGTCAGGGGTACAGGTCATTAACACCACCTGACACTATATGGCCAATACAAATATTCCAGGGGCCCCTCCTGGCGCAATCCGATTTTACCTGGTAGCATAGGCACAAGCAAATCTGACGCATATATAAACAAGTTATCTTTGGATTACGGACTGAACTAGTGCTATCTTTTTAAGAAGCGCAAGTTGTTTGTTCGCCCACGTAATATCTGGATTTGTTGTGACTAAATAGGTTATTGCTGTACTTGACTGCATATTTACTTACGCAAATCAATATAAACCCATAGCACGTTTAAACTTATGGAGTTATTGACCTGAAAGTTTATTAATCACAACTGCTTACTGTTTCCTGAACTAAAATTCTAATACACTCATATATATATATATATATATATATATATATATATATATATATATATATATATATATATATATATATATATATATATATATATATATAGTTTTTCCTTCTCTCTCGTTCTCTCGAGAGCGCTCTCTCTCTCTTCCTCTCTCGTATACCAATTGTCGAACATAATACCGTAGTTCCTTGTTATCGTCAGTTATATTTAGGAGACAGAAGAGATATGCTCCGATAATTTATGCCTGAGGATAAATAAAGAAATGAAAGAATAAAGCAAATGAATGAATAAAATCATGAATTACTTGCATGTTGGGAGTGATTTGCCGAATTGTGTAGGCGTTAATTACTGCTGTATGCTGCTGAACATATATATATATATATATATATATATATATATATATATATATATATATATATATATATATATATATATATATATATATATATATATATATATATATATATTGGCCGCCATGAATATATACAAGCTGGTTGTATTTATAGTTTTAGCACATGTGAAGATAGAAATGTAGAGGTTTACAAACGCAACGTTTTTGTGTTTATTTGTTTGTCGTAACTATGTTTTGTATTTGCCTTTGAAAAAGACTCATTGGGAGTCGAAAGCGCTTAGGCTAGTTAGTTACTAGTTTCGTACTGTTCGTCGTCAGTTTATTGCATCTATATATATATATATATATATATATATATATATATATATATATATATATATATATATATATATATATATATATATATATATATATATATATATATATAAAGTCCGTTACTAACTCAGCTGCGTGTTTTTACAAATCAGTATGGGTGACCGAGTGGTCTAAAGCGCTGTCCGTTACGGATCACTGCCATCTCACCTCTGTCTGTGTGGGTTCGAGTCTAGGATTCGGCGAATGTGGATATGTGAGAAAGCTTGCCAGTAGCTTCTCGTGGGTCGGTGGTTCTTTCCGGTGATTTTCCGGTTTCTTCCTCCACCATTAATATTGGCCGCCATGAATAGCCTATCGTGTGCTGAAAAATGGCGTTAAGCTTAACAACAACAACATCAAGTCAGTCTCTTCGGAAAATATATATGTTTTTATTTTAAAACTGGGAGGAAAACACCCACATACATTATATTTATAAAATTCACTACATTGTAATTATAGTATACCAACGACTGCAACGGTTCTGTACATAATGTACTAAAATTAAGGAGATGATTATTTAATTTAAACCATTTGTAGGTTTGTGTGATTACATGTTTGATTATTGGAATTCGGTGCAATGGGAAATTGTACTTAGCACCAAATAACTAGTCCATTATTAGGAGCAAACGTCACGGAGAGAAAGTGTTAGTGAGTGTCGAAGATGCCATGGTCAATGAGTAGCGAACTCAGAACCAATCCGCATAACTGTCCCTGTCGTGATGTAGCACTTTATAAAACCTAGTGGTGTACCTCGGTGTCGTGATTGCATCAGTAGTATTTATAGTGAAAAAAACAGGTAAATTGCACAATGGAATAAATGAGAAAGGTCGCCGTAGTGGCAAATGTGATGTAGGCTTACTGGTCCTTGAAACGATATATCGACTGGCCTCAGGTGGGCAGTTAAAACAGTCCCCCGTGTTAGTGATAGTTGTAGAGTTTCTACGGTGTGAATAACTAGCGGAACGGAAAGTTAATGTAGTGAAACTGTGGGGATGTACGGTTGACGGTTATTTGGAAAGTTGTAAATAATATGGTCCTACATTGATTATTGTAAAATGTATTTATAAAATGGACACGTCGGGCTTTCCAGCTTACAACTGAATTTGTATAGACGTCTTTGGAAATATGGGGTAAACGTATGCCTTATTGCGAGATTCGCGCCAGGGTTTTGACACCGCTCGGTCAAGCAAAAGACCTCTGGCTTGTAGCAATAGTTTCTCAATGTTTAACAAATCTAATATCAAATAAACATTGCGACTGTATACGGTATACGAATAAATTCTAGTCTAGCATCGTACTTTTTTTCTTCAAAACTTCGGAAAAAATTAAGCATTGTATTGAAGTAGGGAAGTTTCCTTGTCAAATTTATCGTTGATTTTGGCAGATGCATTTTAGTTGTATTTTCCTAATATGTCATGTGTCTCTGTACATAGTATACGGTGAAACTCTTTAAAACCAAGCCCTCAGTATATCGGAATCCCATCAAGAAGGAAACTATTTTTGAAAGGTGTAGTTTTGCATGTAACAACGTAGGTGGATGGATCATGTCTTTCAGCGTTGGTGAATAGTACAGCATACTGTGCAACTGCGTAGGTAAATGGTATGTGAAACGGCATTGCTAGATTGTCTAGTATGTTGTATAGTGTGTAACAGCTTTTATAGATGATATTCTATTTCATGTTAAGGCACAGGTAGATGATATGCTGTGTAACACGGTTTGTGGATGGTATACTATTTCCGTTAAAGGCGTAAATGGATGATATGCTATGTAACGGCGTTTGTGGATGGTATACTATTTCATGTCAAGGCATAGGTGGATGATATGCTGTGTAACGGGGTTTGTGGATTGTATACTATTTCGTGTAAAGGCGTAGGTGGATGATATGATGTGTAACGGCGTTTGTGGATGGTATACTATTTCTTGTAAATGCGTAGATGAATGATATGCTATGTAACGGTGTTTTTGGATGGTATACTATTTTGTGTAAAGGCGTAGGTGAATGATGTGCTATGTAACGGCGTTTGTAGATGGTATACTATTTCGGTTAAAGGCGTAGGTGGATGACATGATGTGTAACGGCGTTTGTGGATGGTATACTATTTCGGTTAAAGGCGTAGGTGGATGATATGATGTGTAACGGCGTTTGTGGATGGTATACTATTTCGTGTAAAGGCGTAGGTGAATGATATCTATGTAACGGCGTTATGGAATGTATACTATTTCGTGCAAAGGCGTAGGTGGATGATATGCTGTGTAACGGCGTTTGTGGATGGTATACTATTTCGAGTAAAGACGTAGGTGAATGATATGCTACGTAACGACGTTTGTGGAATGTATACTATTTCGTGTAAAGGCGTAGGTGGATGATATGCTGTGTAACGTCGTTTGTGAATGGTATTCTATTTCGTGTAAAGGCGTAGGTGAATGACATGGTGTGTAACGGCATTGGCGATGGGGATAGTATGTAATGAAACAGTACAGGATTAGAAGTTTAATTCGTCTAAGAAATATGTAACAATTACACCGCCACGTCCCCAATATTATTGCTTAATGTTTTATTAATAAATCTTAAAGTGCGACCATTTGCACTGTTAATTGTATTCCTGTTTGTGCCATGCTGTACTGTTTTCCGCCTTTATCTTACCAGTTTTGATTTACGAATATTGCTTGAAAAAAATATAGACGAATCCAAATTTTATAACATATACCAAGAGAACCAGTTCCAAAAATTTTCAGGAAAAATTTAAATAAAGTAACGTGATTATAAATTCAAGATATTTTCTGGAATTCAGTACATGCGCATGTTCAACTAAAGCTGATAATATTTTAATGAATATTACAAATTTTAAAAGATCGATAACTATTTTGTAATATACTGTTACGGAATAATATATAAACAGAGATTACACAACATGATCCCTGCTTGGAGTAAACTTGGAAGCATTTGTCTTTAATGGTTTTTTTATTTTATTTTTGTGAGGTGCATGTCAAAACTTTTCTATAATAACCACTGACATTTCTGATTTGAACTAACAATTTTTTATTTTTTTAAAGTTTACACTTAAAATGAATTTCAAAACAAAATCTTGCAAATAATAAGCACTATTAAAAATCATTAAAATTAATTTGCTTGAAGTTAGTCATGCAGCTGAAGATAGAAATATATGCCTATTGTGTATGAAGGGAAAAATTAAAGCACATTGCTTGAATTCCAGAATGTGTAAGCTTGTTTATTTGCAATGGAAGACAGCAATACAAATCTTTGGTTTATTCATCCCTGTGAACGATCATAATGAATATAGTGCTGACATCAGACAGCTACTGAAAGCATATACGGAAACCTGGGCCATTTTCTTTACTATTAGTTCTCATTTTATCAAATCAAACATTCACAGAGGCTTTGGATATTACACAGGTTATGTCTTATACCTTTGGAACACTGGCAAGTGTCAGATTCAGATGAGCAAGTAATTAAAAATATCAAAATGTTACCAAAAGGTTGAAGAAACCTTGTTTTATTGTATTTTCCTGAGAGTTTTAAAAACATTCAAGTTTTTGCCCAGAATATGTACAAAACTATTTGTATAAGAACAGAATTCCAAGTTACAACTTCTTTGTATCACTATTATTTGCTTAACCTTCAGAGGAAAATATAATTAAATGAATATACTGAAAAACTATGTACATGTATTTCTCAAGTGAAACCAGGCTTGACTGCAGCCATATCTACTACATATTTATGACATTGATGTCTGTCAAATCCTCCATTCTTAAAATCTTAAAATATGTATCAATCTAACATTGTGATATGTCTCTTATGTCTATCTCACTCAAATGTGAGATGCATCGAACTAATATCTGAGACCAACCTTTTAAGAGTCATGGCTTTTAAAATATTTTGTTCGCAGCTTTCAGTTATATACGTTTAATTGAAGGGAGGTGGAGATGATAACTTTTCATTTCCGTCAAAATACCCCTCACTAATTAGCAATGTGGAATCACGCCTCCTTTTCAGCTTGTCCAATCTAAATAAAATATATTTCCCGCCTTAACTAGTCTCAAACAATGCAGTTCGTCTGACAACTTAGTTTATTAACTACTGTTCTCTGCAAAACATGCAGATCTGCATCTCCTTGTTGAACTCTTGCCCCTCTCTTGACAATAATGTATCCATCAAATACTGAAATAATTCTGATAAACTGGTCGCCTCCATCCCAAAAATCTCAACCACACTGGCCGAAACATTCTCCATACTTCTTTACTAAACAACATGTCTGAAAATAGTGCGATGAGCATAAGAAACGCTTATACTGTTTTTATACTTTCACATCTGCTAGCTCTAAACCTTTCAATTGCAGAGATCTACTCTTTTGATCCTGCTTGTGATACCTTAAAAGGATCAGATAATATCAACTTCTGAAACACTTACCTTATACGACTTTCAATATGATATTAAATATTTTCAGTAAAATTGGGTAATCATCGAGTTCCTGCCATTATGGCGAAAAGCAACAGTGATACTGGTTCCCTACTATCATCCAATATTTATAATATGCCGTGTTTGGAAAACTATTGTTATGATTATAATGTGATTAATGCCATTTATATATATATATATATATATATATATATATATATATATATATATATATATATATATATATATATATATATATGCAATAAACTGACGACGAACAGTACGAAACTAGTAACTAACTAGCCTAAGCGCTTTCGACTCTTAATGAGTTTTTTCAAAGGCAAATACAAAACATATATACGACAAACAAATAAACACAAAAAAGTTGTGTTTGTAAACCTCTACATGGCTGTCTTCACATGTGCTAAAACTATAAATACAACCAGCTTGTATAGACTAGTTGCGGAAACTGAAAACGTTGTATAATTCCCTAAAAGTCTACAGGCCAAAGCGACATCTATTTTTACTTTTTGTACATATGTAACGCAGATTATATCCCGGATATTTGATTATATATATGTATGTATGTATGTATGTATGTATGTATGTATGTATGTATGTATGTATGTATGTATGTATGTATGTATGTATATATGTATGTATGTATGTATGTATGTATGTATGTATGTATGTATGTATGTATATATATATATATATATATATATATATATATATATATATATATATATATATGTATATATATATATATATATATATATATATATATATATATATATATATATATATATATAGTAGACTCTCGATTATCCGCTTTGCGGCTTAACCGACTGCGGCAATGTATTTTTAAAGAATTTTTTACTCCATATCTTAAAAAGATGGGGAGTTATGCGACGATTTCAAAATCGAAAATTTTATACAGGAAGTCGACCGACCTGTTTAACGACGACTCGGGCTTACGACTGGTTCCAGGCGAGAGTTGTTATATAATTTTATAATAGGGCTTTATTTCCTGTCCCAAGGAAATTGTGGATGTTAAACGCCTTCTTTTTGGTAGTGGGGGAAGGATTTTGTTAAAAGAACAGTACGATTCTTCAGTTGCTATCAGTACAGTAGGCTACATCAGTTGTGTCCAAAAATACTGTATTAAAGTTTTTGTGTTGGAAAGAGGATAATGGAGCAGAAAAGGAAGCGCGTAGTTTTAACAATTAACCAAAAACTCAACATAATTAAGAAACTTGAGCAAGACGGGTCTACCAAAAACTTAGCTTTACAATATGGTATAGGTGAAACAACAGTTCGCGATCTCCGAAAAAATAAAAATAAATTGATTAACTACGCCAGTAATTCTGATTCATCAAGTGGCTTATCAAGCAGAAAAACAATGAAACTGTCAACTTATGATGAGCTTGATAAAGCGATGTTGCAATGGTTTAACCAACAAAGTACACAAAACATTCCTGTTTCAGGAATTATCTGTGCAAAACAGGCAAAACTATAATTTGATGCATTAGGAATGGAAGGTGATTTCAATGCATCCTCAGGATAACTGACGCGATTCAAATAGCGGCATGAAATACGTGAGAGTTCTATACATGGGGAAAAATTAAGCAACAATGAAACAGTTGCAAATGAGTTCCAAAATGATTTTCAAAATTTCATAGAAGAGCAACAGGTGACTCCTGAACAAATTTAAAATGCTGAGGAAACTGGCCTAAATTGAAAATGTCTTCCCACAAAAACATTAGCACATAAATCAGAAAGTCGAGCACCGGGGTATAAATCCAGCAAAGAAAGAATCACTGCTTTATGTTGCGCAAATGCTACTGGTTCTCATAAAGTGAAACTAGCTGTAATCAGAAAAGCGAATAAACCGCGTTGTTTCAAGGGAACTGAAAAAAACAATATGCCTGTGACATATTTTGATCAGAAGAAAGCCTAGATGGATACCACAATTTTTAAAACATGGTTCCATGAAAACTTTGTACCACAAATTCGCGAGCATCTGAGATCGAAAGGTTTGCCAGAGAAAGCCATTCTTTTATTAGACAATGCTCCAAGCCATCCAAATGAAGCGGTTTTGCAGTCTGCTGACGGTAAAATAATAACACATTATTTGCCACCTAACGTAACCACGCTAATCCAGCCAATGGATCAAGGGGTGATTTCTGTTATGAAGAGGCTATATAGAGGACGACTTCTGCAGAAGTTAGTGAAAGAAGGCAATGATTTAAAAACGTTCTCAAAAACAGTATCATTGCTGGATGCTATCTACGAAGTTGCACATGCCTGGGATTCCATAAAGCCAACCACAATTAGCAAATCATGGAAAATATATTTCCTGAATTGAAACTGTTGACTGCTTATAGTTTCGATGAAGAAGAGATTTCGACTTTTGAATTAGCCGCCATTTTACAGAGTAAAGAGGATGGTAAGGAAGTTGATAGTGGAAATATTTTAGAATGGTTTAATGTTGATTGTGACGATCTCGGGTGTGAGGTTTTGTCCGACAGTGAAATCATTAAAAGTGTACAAAGGCAGACCACAGATTGTGATGAGAGTGACGACGAAGACATGGAACTTATTCCTGAAACAAGGATAAACAATTCATCTGCTCTTCAATGGACTGAGGGTTTGCTTGAGTATCTGGAGCAACAATGTAATTCTCTGCTCTCAGATAAATTGGTATTACGCAGATTGAGAGCAAATATAAAGAAGAAAGAAGCTATGTCATTAAAACAGAAATCAATAAAAGACTACTTTTCCTAAACATTCGTTGTTTTTGTTTGTTCATTTATTCATCTTCCTTTATTTTAATGTTCAATATAATTGTATTAAATTTAATTATTTACTTTCGTGTTACGACATTAGGATATTAGTGAAGAAGAACTTTGGCCTGCATCACAAAAGGTAAACATAAGTAGGATATTACGGAGAAAAAATTAACTAAGTTAATTTTATGCCTCTATATCTGGATTGTGTATATGCACTTTGGTTTATCCGCTGTTTTTGATTATTATCCGCGCTAGCTCTCTCCACCATTACCCCGGATAATCGAGAGTCTACTATATATATATATATATATATATATATATATATATATATATATATATATATATATATATATATATATATATATATATATATATATATATATATATTCACGTTGCGAGTAATTGCGTAAACTAATACGAATGAATTCCACATATGTACTCTGTATATCATTCTTCCAGTAGAAAATGATCTTTTCCCAGTAGCACTGAAGTTGATTATTTTCTCACATTTATTAAGGACATGTATATGTTACCAATCAATGATAGTTACACGATGCATGGTCAATATCGATGTGCAATGAATAATCAAAAGAGCTAAAAATAAAATATGAAATTTTGTGATGTCCACGTCCAATACATTTTAGGGTACAAGTGATTAATACGTTGTTAGCACCAGCTTTCATTCCATGTCCGACACTCCTACTGTCATATTCAGAGTTTAATCAATTGCATTTCACGTTGCACATTGTATTTCATTTTTTACTATACATAATGCTCATGATCAGGGTGCATTTCATTTCTCTATTTAAGGATTACATACTGAAAGGCTGGTTATATACTATGCGCTTTACTTGCGCTTGACTATGTATCATAACTAATGCAACAAAGCAAAAACTTTGATTTGCGCAAGATAAAAGTTAATTGTTGACGATATTCAGCGTAACATTGAAATTTAATTGCTAGGCCATACACTTAGAAAATAATATTTCTTCCATCGTGAGCAAAAATGTATAAGTGATTATTTCATTTTCTTAACGGGAGTTAATTCATTTTCTCAGCTTGTATTGCACTGCAGTTACGATCACATTGTGTCGTCTCTATTACAAAATAGCAATTCGTGTTTCTTTAGGTGTATGATGTCGTTCATTATGCAGCATAAGTTTATATCAATTCTTAAATCTGATTAGTACTGTACTTGAGCTGTGAAAGAAATAGTTTTATTACACAACGTTCACATTTATTAGTGCTATGACCTCACATTATAAAACGTATGTCTCCCACTGCGATCCCATGGAGCAAAACATGTACATATGTCTGAAAGAGTAATTTTACAAAGCGAATTTAATGTTACTGTCAAAAAACATCAGAGACACGATAGGTATTGAATCAGGTTTGTTTACTTAAAGTTAACTTCCTTGTCTAAAAGATAACGAAGTTATCATTTATTTGTTCTAGCTCACAAAAATGCTCATTTTTGTTGCTACTTCAGTAGGCATACAAAGACAAGCGAGATATGGCATGATGGAAATCGTATTATTTTTCATGTGTGAAAATATAAATGTATTCACTTGTGAAAATATAGAAATAAAAAAATGTCAAAATTATTTCTCAAGTAAGTTTTCATACTTCACACATTATATATATATATATATATATATATATATATATATATATATATATATATATATATATATATATATATATATATATATATATATATATATATATATCCAGTGTAGTATCTTACTTGAAATATGGTATAACAAGTTGAAACGTATTGAAGTTCAACTGGTAAAGCTTCATTGCAAACAATAATGAAATTTAAGTTTATAAAATGCATGTTGATCGTATTATTTAAATATACTGTGTATCTGTAGTCGGATTTTTAAGCAAGTAAGGTACCAGATAAGTGTCCATTTTCATTTAAGTTTGATGAATGATTTAATAAAAATTAATGATGACGATGATGACGACGGCGGCAGATTAAGAAGAAAAACGATAATAGAAAAAATTTATCTTTATTACCTTCTTTGTTAATAATTTTGGTGATCAAATTACTAAAGATCATCTGTAAATTATATGTGAACCAACCTTAAATTTAATTTATAATGTGGTATCATTGTTGATCTACATCAATATGTAATTCACGCTTCGAATAATGCACATTTATATACAACGGTATTCAGAATTAATTTATATGCAACGGTATTCATAATTAATTATTCATTTTATTAAGACTTAATCAAATTTATGCTATTATATCCATTAACATATCTGGTTTCGTCTAAAGTCTTTCGCTACAAATCTGCCAAACGTGTTTTTATTTTTGCATTCAGATTCGGACTCGACTTAAAAAGCCTCTTTAATACAAACCACCACTCAATGTCTTTTTAAAGTTCGACTTTAAATGGGGCATTCAGCCAGGATAAAGAACTATTGTGTATTAAAGTGTGGATTAACACCATTTTTCAGTACATAGTGTGGTATAAAAGGCGGCCAGTATATTTGGAGGATGAACAATGTAAAAATATCCATGGAAGAACCACTGACCCACGGAAAGCTTCTGGCATTGTCACATACCCTTGTTTGTCTAACCGAGATTCGAACCCACGCAGAGTTGAGACGTGTGAATGGTCTAAAGAAAAGACGCTCCTCAGATCATGGGAACACACATAAAATATGGTGTTGCATCTTTTCATATTTGCAAAGGAAATACTACCGCAAATGGTTAATTTGCAAAACTACAGTGACATTTTACGAGAAATTAGCCGTTGGTAACTTACAAGTAACAGGAAACATCAGGCCAGGGTCACTAAATTTGTCAACAATTTTTCACCAACAAGTTTCCGCAAAAATAGGGTTTTTGGAGGCTTACGGTTGTCTCGATATAGTGCTTTAATAACTTAGAAAGCAATATAGCTTTAGGCATATAAATATAGAAGGAAAAAATGAGTTTGAAATATCATCTTCAGTTCTAAAGAACCTTATTCCTTTTTTCACTTTAAAAAGTTCCCAAGAATTTAGAAAAAGCATTTTAATTTATACCTAGGCATAGGTTGATAGTTAACATGTTTGAGTTAATTTAACGTCTTTTTTTAAAAAAATATTTCAACATTTGTTTTTAGAATTCAGATTGCGTTTTGAAAATAAATGCTAAATGGCCTTCAGAATTATTTGGTTTTCAATGCGGTATGCAAAAAGTATACAACATCATTGTGGATCATGAAAATAAGTAGGATTTATTTGCTTTTCAATGCGGTATGCAAAGAGTATACACGATCATTGTGGATCATGAAAATAAATAGGAAATATTTGCTTGGTTTCAAGAAAGTTTAATCGTTAGTATTTGCATCAGAAATAGCAACACAATGCCTTAATTTGTACAACTCCTGTAAAATATTACGAGGAATTAACTATTGACATTTTACAATTACCAGGAGCTTATAAGAAAGTTGGGCCTCAATATCACAAAAATTGTTTATTATTCTCCTGAAATAAATGTTTTAAAGAGACTTAACGTTGTATTTGCATATCACGCTATTTAAACGTCAAAATCTAATAAATGCAACATGATGTCCCACCCAGTCACATTATCCTAACACCAGGCTAACCAGTCATAACACCAAAAAAAATCTTAATGCTGAGCGCCTGGCTAGACAGCTTTTAGTACTATTTTTGTAAGTTTTTGGTATGACTCGACCTTCCGCATCCAAGGCGGACGCTCTAACCACTAGGTCACAGGGACGGTGTGTATGATGTTTAAAGTATTGGCTGAAACTGAAGCTACGCCTGCTATGCGTGCAGATTTCCGTCAATTTTCCACTTTTATAACCTATTTTCTACAAGTCTTACGCATCGCATTGTTTGTTATTCAGCCATTACTAACCAATGGAAAAGTGCTTTTAATCAGAACTGAAACCTGCCTTCTCATGAACGCCCCTACATAATGGACTCATTTTGTAGAAAACAACATCTCTGAATCAATTTCCTAATTTTGACATAAGTATATTCAAATACAGCTAAATAAGGACTGTCTCATAAATAGTATTGCAGACCACATTACCTAAAATATAACTTCACATAAACTATTTCACTCAAAAAAGACATACGTAACAAATTGTTTCTAGCAATTTTTTAATCAGCCAAAATTTGTTTACCCTATTGGCACGGAAGTATATTCTAATATTTGGAACAACCCTGTTGTAGTTCAGTCGCGCACCGAAGTTTTTATTGCTGTTAGATGTTTGTGATGAATACTCCAGAACTCAAGTGTCGCTATCTGTGGTAAAATTGTACCACCTGATCCCTTTATGATTACACTCTTAAAGTCCCCTTTTGTTTTCAAGTATATAAGGTGGGGCATACCGTGTTACTATGTATGTAGAACTTGTCCATCAACGATCATTCTAGACCCTTTTTTGTAACTACATAATTTATCTTCATGGTCCAAACTAATAGTCATGAACAAAGCAAACAGGTAGTCAATGATCTGTCAGCAACACCAGATCATGGTCTTCAATGCTCTGCTTATTGTTTGGGTTTGTTTTACACGGTAACGTTTGGTGCCTTTGATAAATGTACAGAGAATCTGCTCTGAATAAATAATGTCAGCTAACGCGTGAAAAGAAAACTTTGAATCATCGTGTGATATAAAGAAATCGAGACCACAAATGATGATTATTTACTTCTGTGAAGGTTATGTATTTTACGCACTTCGATAAAATAAGTCAGGTCTCAAATCAGTTTATTGGAACAGAATCCAATATCTGAATGAAATGCAGTAAGCAAGTATACTCAAACCCCATGTTCAATCAATCGGCATATATATATATATATATATATATATATATATATATATATATATATATATATATATATATATATATATATATATATATATATGTGTGTGTGTGTGTGTCTGTCTACCTTTCTTTGTGTCGGTAAATCTGTTCGTCTGTCTGTCTCTCCATTTGGCTTATCTTAAGTTTTAAATGTATTCCTCGATCCTTAATATCATACTATGAACAATGTAAGTGCACCCGCTTATTGACTTTGGGATATCTCGATCTCGATAAAATTTTTAAACTGCATTCATGCCTTACTTAATATTTATGAAATTTTCACATCGCATATAGGCCTTACTTAATCTTCATGAAATTTTTAGACTGCATTCATGCTTTTAAGATCAATGTAATAGCAAAGTCAAATGTGTAAGTTTGGCCATATATAATTCTGTCTACTGCTTACATTTTTAAGTGCTGCCGACATTTTTATGAAATGTGAACAATCTTGATTGCTTACCCAAGTCCGTGAGCAAACTCAGGGCTACATTAGAGAACGATTATGCAGTGTATAGTGTTATATATAACACCAGAGTCAACATTACACCGGGTATACAATCCGATGTTGTTATGGTCTCTTCAGTTTAACAAAATCTTTATAAAATGTATGGAGGTATTCTTAATAATTCTAGTTGTTTGTGGTAATTTATGTAATTGTATCTTGCTTTTGTAGCAGACTCAGTTCCATGTCTCTTCCAGCCAACAAGTATGACCATGCAGCCATGTTCTTGTCTGTGTGTCTTTTTATCGTTCGAAATCATAAATGTAATACAGAAGACCATCATGCACATTATGTCTTGAACTGCTTGATATGTGCAAGATTACGCTGTTCAATATAAATCTAAGGTAATAAGGTTGGGCTGATTTTATTCTGCAACCACAGATCGAGACCTATTAAAGTCGGTGGAGCTCGAAAGTTCAAATGAAAAGTTTGCAACACGAATATGTTTGAACAGATTGGTTTGGTTTATTGGTATCAAATAGTATATGAAAGATGATACGGTGGCGAGACAATTTGAGTAATGACCTTGCTCAGAAATGTTTAAAGGAGGCCGACCGGACAATATCTGTGCAGAAGAAAATTCGCATCCTTCTAGTAGGGAGTCCTGCCTGATAACCACAGGGCTTAGGTTGTTTCAGTTGTTGTAAACAGACGTAAAAAAGCCACGACAGTCCGACGTGCTCAACCAAGTCAATTCATCCACGCCCAACCCAAATCCCCGGTTAATGCAGAGTCTGTTGTCGCTGTTCGTCGAACTGTAGGTATAATCTGAGCAGAAAGTTATATTGACCTTTAAAGGTAACCCAGTAGAACCGTGGTAGTAAATGAGACATATCATCAATAACGTGACTCTTCATGTTCCTATTCACATTAGACTTATCTCGAACACCTTCTATTTATTCAACACGCTTGCAGAATTAAAAAGGTGCCAAATTTGTTATTTGATTAATTAGCTATAGTAAACAAACTCCATTCCATTACTTGACAGAGTTTCAAGGTTAAACAATTTCCCTTTGGACTAATGAACATCACTAAAGAAATGATAAAATTGGAGCTGAAAAGTTTCTTCAGTGAAATATCAATTTTTTATTTAAGGATACACTGTCGTGTATACACTTAACGAATATCATTCTCTCAGTCGGGTTATTTATCTTGCTGTCTGAGTCTGCCTCTTAAACCCCTGACCTATTTCCATTTTACCAATGTATGATCATACCTTATTATATTTTACGGGCACTCATCACTATACATAATTATTTTCTTTATCCATTGCATACAATTTACTACTTGTCAAAATCAGAAATTGATAAAGCCAACAGGAAAACATTACGACAATAGCGTGACAAAATGCATTTTAATTTCAGATGTTATTGTTAAAATGCAATTTGAACGTCGACTCTACGGGCATATGTATTCAATTGAACTGAAACGATTGGAATTTGTGTAATTCATAGCAAACATTTGACTCTTTGTGAGTATTTTTAACACTTTTGAAGCGTACGCCTGTTTAATGTAGGTAATTACTTTTATATTGAATTGGGTGCTAAATTATTTTCCTTACGATCATACTTTCTTTTTGCGTTGATATTTTAGTACTTTCGAAGCAGCACCTACGTTATACAGCACCTATATTATTCAAAAAGATTCAAATGAGTCATACATCATTTACAAGAACAGTTTGAATCCAGTGTAATTTATCACGTTCTCTTCATTATCTCTTATGATCCTTAGCAATCTATGAGAAAAGTGTTATTGCTGCCAATCAATACACACTTCTCTTAATGTATTTCAAGTGTTCTGAGAATCTTTACTGCATACTTGTAAAGACACGGCATAATTTGGTACCATACTGATATTAATGTGAGTGTGTATGCACATATTTTTTCATTTGCGGATACGGTAAAAATGATCGTTATAGTTCAGCAAGTTTGTGCACCTGTTCGTTTATCTTGAAGTCGGCTTAACTTCTAAAGGTGCAGAGGTAAAGTATATATCCGAATAATATTAAAATTTATTCGTTCGATGTATATATGCCTTATCACACCATCTTTTATTTATTTTTTATATTTGATTATTAAAATAATTCTTTGTAAACATGATTTGATACCCATGCTATGTTTTTTGAATTTTCTAGAGCCCTATGGTTTAATGTATCATTGAAAATGGATAATATAAATAAAAATGGAAACACTCATGTATAATATCGATCTTGTTTTCTTTTCAGTGATTCACCACAAAGGATTAAGTATGCAGTTTTACTGACGGTGATAATGAAAGTACAAAGTACAAAGTACAAAATAAAAATTTGGTGGTCTACCTTGATTTAGGTTTTGTGTTTATATACCGGTATGTTATGTTAATTCACTTAGCTACTATTGCCATTTTTATTATTGCAGCATGAAATGTTGTATAAATTAGTTTATATCTTTCTCATGTGCAACATCGAAGAGGTTAAAGTTTTAATTCGATTGTGTTTCGGAACATGTTGTGAGTGTGACAGACGTGCATAAAAAGATGAATGGAATAGATAGATGGATAGATAAATAGACGGCACAGTAGGTAGGTTCGTTAGTGGTAGGACAATTATGTAGATAATGGATAGATAAATAGACGGTACAATTGGTAGGTTCATTAATGGGTAGGACAATTATGAAGATAGATGGATAGATAAATAGACGGTACAGATGGTATGTTCGTTAGTGGGTAGGACAATTATTTAGATAGATGGATAGATAAATAGACGGTACAGTTGGTAGTTCATTATTGGGTAGGACAATTATGTAGATACATAGGATAGACGTACTGGTGCGAAGGTATGAGTGTACAATGGTTAGGTATGCACGCATTTCGCTCTTAGTATATAGTCAGATTGTGTTACAAACAGATATTACGTGCATAATTCATAGATATTTCTTTGATAGATTTTAAAAGAATATGCATGGCATTTGACAAATAGGTATATCATGCTGATTCTTGCTTTATTTCTAACCCTTTTAGGATGTCTAGTCTCAGTTCAAAATGGCTTTACACTATCTCTTGCTGGTTTCCTTGTTTTCTTCCCATTCGCTGTCGTATGATAATGGATTGCGGCTGTGGAAAGATTGCCCATCGATGCAGTCAACAACGGTGAGCATATTTTAGCAATTGAAACTCAGTGAATAGAATTTTACTCTAATTATACAGGTCAACAAGGAATAACTGGAATCAGTACACAATTAATAAAATCCGGTTCAGTACCCACGAATGTAGTCCCAGCCTATTTTTAGATCACTTTTTCCTGTCTGAAATTGGTGGTGATACTAGAGTTAGATTTTGGCATTCTTGTTAAGGATATAAAAGCAATAGTTTATTCTTTAAAATGTGAGTTTATGGTGTGGTTGTCTGTGTGTATTTCGACGACAGTGCACATTGAGTAATAAGGTCATGGTGATGATCCGGAAGTGAAATCTGTGTTCCGTTGCCTGGTGTTTTGTTTACAATTCAGCCTCTCAAAAAATGCAGGTCAACCTTTGACAAGAACTAAACTGTAAAGTCATCTTTGAAGGTATTTTAGATTAGCATATGATTTGTATTGATTGTCACACAGTGGAAAGTTCAGTATTGAGAAACAAATGTAGAGACAATATAGTGAAATAAAATGTGTTCTAAGGCCTGTCAGTAAAAACTTGAAACTGATATAAAAATTTTATTATTAATGACATACACATGGAATTTTAATGTTATGTATATTGACTTTAAAAATATAAAAATGAAATTAAAATTAAAAAATAATTTTAATTTTAAAAATTTAAATAAAATTTAAAAAACAATTAAAAAATACAATTTTTCCACCAAGTATACACATATATAATATTTTTTGAATGATATTAAATGATATGAGCTTATATATATATATATATATATATATATATATATATATATATATATATATATATATATATATATATATATATATAGATATATATATATATATAGATATATATAGATATATATATATATAGATATATATATATAGATATATATATATAGATATATATATATAGATATATAGATATATATATATATATATATATATATATAGATATATATATATATATATATATATATATATATATATATATATATATACTCCTACACCATATACAAGCTCAAATGATGGATATTTGTCAAATTTGATCAGAGAAAATATCTTTATTAGTCAAAATGAGACCCTCATTTAAAATACATGAAGACAAAATTCTATTTTGCTTTGTACCTTTATGTCATTGAAACTATTTATTTGGGGTCAAAACAGTTAATTTATGTGTTTATGATGAGGTGACTTCCCAAGTAACACATGTCTGCTTGTATAGATATCAGTAATTGTTTAAAAACATAGTTATAGGGTATTTAGTGAGAGGATAGAGATGAAAACTTTATACTAGAACCTGTTCAAGTTCTCTACAAAATCATATTAAGCTGTCTGAGAACGAAATACAAGTCAGAGGGGTAAAATATACTTTACCCAGGTATATTTACTATTGCATGTAAGAAAACAGCAAAATGATGTAAGTTGAACACAGAATGCATTCCATTTTATTGTTCAGTTTCTTTAAGATGTTGATTGATGTAGTGCGGCATTGTGGCCCAGATGATATTATGGGAATTCTCATGATCCGTTTTGCTTTATGTATTATTAATGACTAATAATATTTGCTATCTGACACTTTAAAGATTACATAAGTAATATTCAAACAGATTATTTGAATTTAATTTTCTACAACTGATCCTAACATGGTTACATAGCTGACATGAACAAATATGCATATATTTTGTAATGTTTGGAATCAAAAGTTGACATTGTTAGACTGACATAGTACCTATAGTGAATATGTAAGGCTCAGTTTTGACTGTGTGCACTTAAAATATCCCACGATGTTATTTTCATCATGAATATGCCTCTGTATGGTAACACATTTCAATTTAGTACTTTGACAGAGGGCGGTATTGCAGCATCAGCTGATATCTGATTCCATTGAATCATTGAATCACTGAACTTAATAACTTGGTAGCCAAGACTCTTAAAAATAGACTAAAAATGTTCAAACAGATTATTTGAATCATGTTTGCACATGTGATTTTAACAAGTACATTGCATATGTCCCACACATGCAAATATCCATCCTTGTTTACAAGTTTTTGGGATGAAAATTTCACATTTAGTTGATGATATAGGATCTATTGGTACCTATAGTTGATCTGTGTGGCCACATTTTGCTATATTCACTCACAATATCTAAAATTGTTTTTCCTTCATGAATAGGATTGCATATAGTAATAAATTTTAATTTGGTACATTGTCATTCGACTTTCCACTATACTGGTATGTATCAATGTTTGCACCAATGATCAAACCTCACCGTTCCAACATTGCCTTAAACTTTATGATACATACTCTGTCTGATTAGGTATTTAACCTGTAAATGGCTAAATATGCTTGTAGAAACTTCATCTATTTTTAGGATGCATATATCACTTTAATACATGCCCAGTGCTTCACATCTTTGAGTGTCACTCTGTCAAGTTTACCTTTTTTACCCATATTTGCAAGCTGAATGTTATTTTGAAGTTTGACAAAAATATTGACCCTTTCAGAAATCAGTACACAATTAATAAAATCCGGTTCAGTACCCACGAATGTAGTCGCAGTCTATTTTTAGATCACTTTTTCCTGTCTGAAATTGGTGGTGAAACTAGAGTTAGATTTTGGCACTCTTGGTAAGGATTTAAAGGCAATTGTTTATTCTTTAAAATGTGAGCTTATGGTTTGGTTGTCTGTGTGTATTTCGGCGACAGTGCACATTGAGTAATAAGGTCATGGTGATGATCCGGAAGTGAAATCTGTGTTCCGTTGCCTGGTGTTTTGTTTACAATTCAGCCTCTCAAAAAAATGCAGGTCAATCCTTGACAAGAACTAAACCGTAAAGTCATCTTTGAAGGTATTTTAGATTAACATATGATTTGTATTGATTGTCACACAGTGGAAAGTTCAGTATTGAGAAACAAATGTAGAGACAATATAGTGAAATTAATTGTGTTCTAAGGCCAAATGGTGTTCATATACAGTAAATATTTATTGAAACACCGTACCGATACGTTTAGTTCGGGACTATAGGTAGGTCATAAATTGGACACGTCGTTTCAGAGGCATTCGCTAGTCGCATCTAATAGCACTTAGTGTGCCTATTTACATTGAAAATAAGTACAAAACATTTAACCACATGGACGTAAAATGATCTATATAACTAATATTTGTAGGTATTGGTGACGACCCAGTTAATTGATCGATCGATCGAGAGATATTAGTTTGTGACACTTTCCTTCGGCATGATCTAACCGGTGTTCAAAGTGGCATTAGAACCACAACCAATCATACTACAGTTAAAAGACAATGAATATACGCATTGGGGAACGAGAATACAATTAAACAATATTAATATGTGGAGAAGATTAAATTACCAGTAATTAAATAGCTATCTCTTAAATTTAGATATGATTTAATTCAAATTTATGATACAGATTTTCAAAAATGATAAACATATTTTCAAAACGCAAAAGTTTAAACTCAATTAAATAAAGGTAAAGGAGTCATCATCATTTATCCCATAATTTTTAATTTTTGATCACTCCTGTGGCCTAGAGTTTAGAGCGCCCGCCTCGGATGTGGGAGGTCGTGGGTTCGATTCCCGGCCGAGTCATACCAAAGACTTACAAAAATGGTACTAATAGCTGCCTAGCTTGGCGCTCTGCATTAAGAGGTTAGTGTTAGGACTGGTCGGCCTGTTGTCAGGATGATGTAAATGGGTGGGACATCATGCTTCATGTCTGCGGCATGATGCCCTAGTGCTAGACATCACTATAAACTGCCACACTGCAGACATCGTAGCGATATGACTGAAAAATTGCTAAAGCTACGTTAAAAATCTAAATCACACACGCACACATATTTGTTTCAGTATTTCGTGCAATAGAAAATTATAACTCCTTTCTGATATTATGAGAATTATGTTGGTAAATATGAGTCATGACAGACCGTTAATTACTTCTTGAATTACCTTTGTAAATCATAAACATAAACTGCTGCCTTATCCCATTTTTGTCTTCAATCCATGTTAATTTAATGACTATCAACGGTGCTAAAAGTGTAAACAAACTACTCTAAAGGCAACGGCATTAAAGCTTTGTGTTTTAGAATCTCGAATAGGGGAAACACAAGTGACATCAGTCTACTAGATCAGTCATTTTTTCTGTATCACCATCTTGTTTAGGGATACGAAAATAGTAAAACTAATGCAATTACAAATAACTAAACCAGTCAGATGTGATGGTGTTGTTTCAAAATTTCATATATTATACTAGACCAGTCAGTCTATGAACATATTTAGTGAAGTGAAACGATGAAAACAATTGGACGAGTACACAATAATAATTTCATTTTGTTTTTCTTTAAACACCATGAAAATAGTAGAAAACGATACGGTATTCAATTAACCGTTTTCAGAGGTTAGATAAATTATGCCGAGTTCAATTTCGAAGCAAGAAAGACAGCATAAAAATTAGCTGAAAACTAACTCGTACTCAATTCAAACGTTTTCAGAGGTTAGATAAAATATGATGGATTCAACTTCGAAACAATAAAGACGGTATATAGGTATAATGCATATTTGTTCACTGTTGGACGGGATAAAAATGTGGTCAAATAAAGCTTTATTGCAGAATAATACTCAGGTGAATGAAATTAATATGTTGCTGCTATTTCAAATATCGCAAACACTTTATTTCAAATGTTTTAGAAAAGATCCATATTTTTAGATTGCATTAAGTAGTGATAAAATTGCAACAAACTTTATCACTCATGATAGCAAGATGGATAAAGGGGTTCAGTTTGGAGAAGAAATCAGCGGCGTATTTCATTTATGTAGATCACACATTTGTATTCGATTTATATTTAGAGTACCATCATACAGGCTTTACATCAGTGGTTCCCAAGTGGGCGATGAGATTACCTTGGGAGGGGGGGAAGGGGAGGGTGGCGTTATTGATGAATATTGTTTTTTACGGGAAAGATAGGGAAAACTGAAGATAACCGAGGAACTGTGGCCTGAAAATGTTTGGGAACCACTGCTTTACATGGTCAGTTTATAATGATAAAACGAAAACAGAGATATTATTTAATAAATGACAAAATTCGACTTCAATATCATAAGAAGATTTAGCATTTGGAGTAGCAGTATTAAATTATAGGCAAAGAAAATTTGGCATAAATCTAAAATCTCGTGTACGTTTGAAGGAAATGGAAAAGTTCTTGAGAAAGGTATTTGTTGTAGACGGTCACTTTCTTGGCATGTTAATAACACCCCGAAACATCTATCATGCATACAATATTCTTTGGATTTGTCTTTGTTTTTGATGACTAAAAATCCGTTAAAAAAAAATTCGCTTACGCAAATGTCACTTTTTTTCAAGGAAATTAAGCAAAACGAAAAGAAACTTTGTAATAATTGATTATTCTATCACATCACTGTATCCTACCAAAGATATTCAGATTCGTACTAAGTGATCATTCTATCACATCACTGTATCCTTCCTAAGTTATTCAGATTTGTACTAATATATTGTTCTATCTTATCACTGTATTCTATCAAAGATATTCAGATTTGTACTAATAGATTATTCTATCTTATCACTGTATCCTATCAAAGATATTCAGATTTGTACTAATAGATTATTCTATCGCATCACTGTATCCTACCAAAGATATTCAGATTCGTACTAATAGATCATTCTATCACATCACTGTATCCTATGAAAGACATTCAGATTTGTACTAATAGATTATTATATCACATGACTGTATCCTATCAAAGATATTCAGATTTGTACTAATAGATTATTCTATCTTATCACTGTATCCTATCAAAGATATTCAGATTTGTACTAATAGATTATTCTATCGCATCACTGTATCCTACCAAAGATATTCAGATTCGTACTAATAGATCATTCTATCACATCACTGTATCCTATGAAAGACTTTCAGATTTGTACTAATATATTATTATATCACATCACTGTATCCTATCAAATATATTCAGATTTGTACTAATAGATTATTCTATCGCATCACTGTATCCTACCAAAGATTTTCAGATTCGGCATAACAAACGAAACTATATAATGTCGTTCATGGTGGTTACCTGGATTACGAATGGGAAAATGTTTGTCACTAGAACAATACGATTGCTTCCGAAATCAGTTAATGACAAAAACAGTTTTTCATAACTACATTCTGTGGAGCTAATTATGGACATAGCATAGATGGAATAATTATTTAAGCATATCATTAAAGTATGATTTTACTGCCTGCAATCTACTTGATGCAGAATAGGCCCTATGTACTCTCTTGTATGATCTATGTGGCGACTATCGGATGTAAAAACCACTGTGGCGCGGTGGTTAGAGTGCCGGACTAGCATACAGAAACATGCGTGTTCGAATTCTATCATTTGATCTGCTCAAGTCGGCTACGTTGGTGTGTGCCTTGGTAGTCAATCAATCAATTGCATTTTCTGTGATATTTATTTCCAGGCACAATAAAATCTAGTTGTGTTTCTATGCAGTAAAACAGTAACTCAAACAATCAGAGTAAGATTACGAATTGCTTAAGATCAATTGGAATCAATTGTTTGTAGTGAACTACGTTTTGGTCTCTGATTAATCAGTTTCATCCAGCTCTGGATGAATAAAATGAAATAACTAATCAATTAATTTTATTTTCTGTGATAGATATTGGTGTAAATTTTGTTCTGTCCCGTTTCTGCATAGTAGATACGTAAGAAAAAGAAAAGAAAACCGTTTTTAGGAAGGTATAGTATGGACAAATTAATAGATCCATGATTTTTGTAAGTAACTGGTGATTGATATTAAATTCCATCTAATTTTAACACCAGAAAGAAGTGTTCCAAATAAGTCTGATTTATACAGTACTCGGACGACTACCTAATTCTTTTGATCATTTTTAATTACATGCCTTATGATATGGAACGGTATATACTTACATGGTAAGATCATGAAATTAATTGAAGTATATGCTCATTCATAATAGAGTTCTCGAATAAGATGAGAACTGATTTTATTTCTGTAACCAAAGTAGCGAACTGCAGGAAACCAAAGCACGAATCAGAACCATTTGTTCTCCGCTTTTGTTGTAAAATGCCATTCCATACCGAAACGCAATTCAAAGTTATTTGTATGTGTTTTTTCTTTAGATTTTCATTACATCAAGTCAAGGATTTATTTTAATGTAATGCTTGTGAGTTTTGACATAAAATATAATTATGTATCTCAACTCAAATAAACTCTTTTCTTGCAGGGTTCGAAGGGCAGCCATTTTGAAATAACTATTCAGATGCACAAAAACGGTTTGTTGCCATATTATGTTTTTATTTTCAAGCATATTATTCTCTTTAAAATATTACAAAAATCATCTTGCTTTGAGTATCGCAGCAAAAAAAAAGCGAACTAAATGAACGTACACTTCTAGACAGGAGTTTAAATATATATCCCTTATCAAGACCGCTTCGGTGGTCTACCTAAGTCGTTAGAGCGTCTCAGATGTTTGAGGTCGCGGGTTCGAACCCCAGCCGAGTCATACCAGAGGCATATAAAAATGGTACTAGCTGCTGCTTCACTTGGCGCTCAGCATTAAAAGGTTAGTGTTAGGACTGGTCGACCTGGTGTCAGGATAATGTAATTGGGTGGGGACATCATGCTATATGTCTGAGGCATGATGCCCCTGGGCTAGATATCGCTATAAGTTGCCACGCTGCAGACATCTCTCTCTCTCTCTCTCTCTCTCTCTCTCTCTCTCTCTCTCTCTCTCTCTCTCTCTCTCTCTCTCTCTCTCTCTCTCTCTCTCTCTTTTATAAGTTTCGCATTAAAGGAAAGTCTCACGTATTTACGACATATGGCATAAAATACAAAAGAGTAAAGTTCATCTTTAAGAAGAAAATTTCATTCACGAAAATTCCGTTGTGGTCATTTCAGCCTGCAAGATGTTACTATCTAAATCAGACATAGAGAAAAGTTACAATTTCCCTAAGCGAATAAATGGCCCCAAGATGCAACTGACGGTCAATAAGGAAAGAGCGAACATCACGTGGAATGTACAATACAGTAAGTAAAACATTCGCATCATACGCCCCTTTACAATGAAAAAAAAAAAACAAAACGTAAAGTCAGCTTAAAGGAAAAAAATATTCACAGTCATGTAATTATGTAAGACAAAGAAGCAATATTGCAATTAAAAGAACTATCGAAATTACCTGCAATATTCAATACGCCCCCTTCCGATTTCACAAAAAATTTCGATTGATTGATCCAGAGAGAGAGAGAGAGAGAGAGAGAGAGAGAGAGAGAGAGAGAGAGAGAGAGAGAGAGAGAGAGAGAGAGGAAGAGAGAGAGAGAGAGGAAGAGAGAGATGGCTTCTATCAGTCACTATCAATGTGAGGTTAATACATATTTTGCCTAATCTAGAATTTAGAAATTGGTCTATCAAATGAAATTGAAATACGAATTTGCGTTTTAATACTTGCATGAATATGTGCTACCTATTCCATTAGATGCAGGAGGTCGTGGGTTCGATCCCTGGCCTAGTCATACCAAAGACTTTAGAAAATGCTTTTGTTTTGGTTGTTTTTTTGTTTGTTTTTTTTTTACAGCTGCCTCTCTCGGCACTCAGCACTAAATGGTTTGTGTGAGGAGTGGTCTGCCTGGTATCAGGATATGTGACTGGGTGGGACATCATGCCACCTGTCTTTGGTATGATGCCCCAGTGCTAGACATCACTATAATATGTCACACTGCTGTCGTTGTATCGATATGACTGCAAGATTACTAAAGCTACGTTAAAAACCTAAATCACACAATACACCTATGCGACTTCAAATAATCTACTTTTATAAAGCAAAACCCTAGCTGTAACGATTGCAGCAGACTGTATTTCATATTATGTCATTGCGATGCAATTAGTTTATATGTGTTGTTTTTGTTGGCTTTGAAATAATTTGTTTAAAATCAAATTTATTGAATATATCATGTTCATGTTGTATTTAGCATAACAGTGGCTAAAACCTGAAACTTGGCCAAATTTGGGTAATGTTTTCGGTAACAAATCGTGTGTCAAGTTCTAGCAATTTGCCCAGTCCCTCTGTAAGCAACGGAATAATGATGTTATTCCAATGCCAAGATGCTGCAGCGGTTTTTCAAAATGTCAACAGCAATTAAATCGCCCTTAGTCTTTGCATAGAAACTTTCGTAATCATTCATCCGGTAAAATCTTCCTTGATGAAAATTTTTACCGTTGCACAACAACTATAAATAACAAATATGTATATGCTGTCAAATGCGTTAAAGAAAATTTGCTTTTAACAATGATCGAAGTAAAAACGAGTGACTTTTATTTTACCACCTTAACTAATATAGTCATTTCCATATCATATGTTCAAAATGCAGTTCAGTTCATGATTTAAGAAAAAGATCGCATTAAAAGAGTAGAAATGTTAAGCAATTAATTTTTTTTCAGTTATATATGATGATTATTTGAGAAATTAACCTATAATCGAATAATATAAAACAATAAATTTCATTATTGTATTGAATGTCATGTCATTGGGTTGCCATTAGTTTTGTCTTTTTTTGCCAGCAACTAGGCGTGTTATGGCAGTCAAGATCAAATTACTATAATAATAATTAAAGAAGTATTCGATATTATTGTCCACAGAGACCTGGTGTCACAGACGTATATTTATGCTGGATGTTGAATATCGGGTCAAAAATTCAGAAAGAAACGGCGCATATGTTTCATACTGGTGTTTCCAATATAATCTTTCCAAGGGAGAACCGAAACAAAAGGTATGCAACTTTTCTTGTTAAGTGACTTCGTTAAGAATTTTATTATATGTTTTCATGTCTTCATCATTATAGTCAATAGTACAATTCATTATATACGTTGTAACTTATATCCCTGTTATGTATCACATACTTTTTAACAAATTTATACTTGTAAATAATATATTCTGGCAGCATTTACAAATCTAAAACAAATATGCATATCTGTTAAATTGTATGTCCATTAAATGTGAAATTGTAGTCAAGGATTTTTTACTTTGATAAAAACAAATCCTTTCTGTTCTAACTGTTTCGGATTACTTAAGTTTTATAGTGAAGATCAATTTTCTATGTAGATTCTAGCCGCATCGTAAATCGCCGCCTTCGTTATATGATGGTGATAGAATGGTTATCTGTCGTTTTTTTCTGGTATCTTTTTGAAGTTCTGTATTATTCATTATTATCTAAGATCGTATATGCAAATCAATGCATCGTTTTATTCAGGAGAGAGTGACCTTTTACTTTGACTGCATACGCACAATACCAGATAGAGAGGCATACCTGATAGATATAAAATTATGGTCCCTCCCGCAAAATTGGCCCTTCTCCTTCCGTACTCGCAGATCAGTGCAATCAGACTGTAGCGGAATAAGCTGCACTACATCATCGAAGAAGTATCTGGAGATTGGTCCAATAAAACCGAGTACGTTTTTGTGATATTTGTACGTTTTCAAGCTTACATTTCCTGCTCGTAAAAGTGGAAATGTTAAAAACTTTATCATAACTATATTATCAGAATATCCGAATTTAAAATTTAATTTATTATGCTGAAAACATCACTGGACGTAATGACTTTGAAGTACCCCATCTCATATACAGCAAACTAAACGTTTGTATTAATTGGATTTATAGAGGTCATTCAGTAAACAGCATGTTAATGCCAATATTATTTAGAGTTGTAGTTGTGTACGTGGATGAGGTCATATTTGTGCACATAATACATAGCTTCAAGATAGCGGGATTAATCGAAGTAAACATGTTATTGTGGCTCACCTCATTCCTGATTGCTGGCTGAGAAAGTACTTGAACTTGTTGACGAGTTAGTGATTTCGAAATGATTATTCTATCTTCTGAAATTGCGTCTTAGTTTTCCATGTTATTGATGATTTAATGAAAAGTATTTATTCATAGCATAACCCTCAGAGGAGTTATTTAGTTATGATCGTTTGAGATGATTTATTTATTTAAATTATTCATTGGAATTAAAAAAAGTTCTCAGACTTTCGGATTTAGTAGCTTTTTAGGAATTACCGTGAATTCTTTTAATACATTTTGGATTATATTATTTTGGTGCATGAAGACTATTGGCATATCAGCTCATTAGAATGAACTTCATTCGGATTACTACTGGAACTCACTAGCAATACTTTATACTTTTAGACTTGTGATAGATCTTATAGGACTATTTTAGAATTTTCTTCACTATACAGTTAGTTTTAAGTTTCTATATTAGGGGAATAAATTATAATTTGAATACGTATAGCCGTTGTCTGGACTTCTTAAATTGTCATCTCAGTCCGAAAAATCTCTGCAATTTATATTTAATAAAACGGCAATAGCTATGTTGAGTTAACCACGTTATGATTTGAACTTTAACTGAAATTTAGTATTCAGATTCTCTCTCTCTCTCTCTCTCTCTCTCTCTCTCTCTCTCTCTCTCTCTCTCTCTCTCTCTCTCTCTCTTATTAATTATATGTATGTGCATGCGTTTGTGCAAGTATTTATGCTTGTTCATCTATCTATCCATATTCAATTTATCATCTTACTTCGTATCCAAACTGGCCGTCTTAATTGTGTATTTTATTTTCAATCTTCATTTTCAGCAACGAACGAACAAGAAGATCCAGAGAGAAGACAAATCTGTCAGTGTTGGAACAATTCCAGTATCAGTCTAAAGCAAAACACTGATGCAAATGACAAATATTTCTCGATTGTTGTGGATAACCCTAATCCGTATGCAAGACTCATCACAGTAAAGGTGTATGAGAAGGAAAATTATACTTTCCCTGTATTTTCACAGACGTCACGCTTGATCTCTCCAGTGGTAATTAATTCCCTTTTTTTCTGAAATATTTGGATATTCAGTTATAAATACCGTTTGAAGCTGGAAAGCAGAGAATAATAGCGTTGTTAAAAAATATTATAAGACAGAACCATTCTCTTGTTCCATTTTATATAGCCGTTATTGTCAATACATCTTGAATTGTACTCTAGTAAACATATTATCACAATAAATATGACAATATTGTCACAATAAATATGGCACTCAATATAACATTTAGTCACAGTTCATTTAAAATATTAAATATAAGTTCTCTCTCTCTCTCTCTCTCTCTCTCTCTCTCTCTCTCTCTCTCTCTCTCTCTCTCTCTCTCTCTCTCTCTCTCTCTCTCTCTCTCTCTCTCTCTCTCTCTGAGGTCTACTTGAGTATTGCTCCTACTGGTAATTTGACAAGATGATTGGTGGAAATGGTGAGGGAAACTTGGCGCACTCTCCTTTCTTAATAATTGACGCGATAAAACCGGAGTTAAATTTATTTATTGAAAAAATAGCACTTACTTGGCTGCAATTGTTTGCTATGTAGAACAAGTTTGGTTGTAACAGTTACATCCCTTTGAACTAAAATGGACAAATATGTCTGGCCGAACTACTGAGACATGAATATTGGTTAATTCAAATCTAGCAGTTTTGGGGCGACACCTTCCGACTATAGCAAAACACACAAACATTCGTGCTTCAGAGTCATTGCATAAATTTGGATCATACATTTGATTTTATGCATTTTAGCTTTGATGTGAATGCTGTCCGTAGATTTGTTTTACCCAGTTTTGTCTTTCGGGCTGTCATGTGCATCATTTTCACTTAGCTTGTAAGTTACATTATCGGATTATGCCATATTTTCGGTCTTGCACCCCGCCAAAACAATTTTTATAAAAAATGCTGAATTGTATACCTTGAAAGTTGACAGATAATATTAACAGACTTTTGTGTATCAGATAATGACGTAATTTATCATGGTTTCCAATTCTATATATCGGGTTTTACCGTGGTAAAAAGCAGAATATAGCGTGCACTGGTGATTGATTCTCTTGAATTTTATTCAAATCTTCAACACACAAACATAATACTGCCGTAATTTTATGAGGAAATGCTAATTTGGTAAATACTCACATACTTTAGTAACCGATTACACACAGGTGTCCTTTTCCAGAACTGAAAGATGTTCAGTCTCTAATAAAGATAAAAAGTCAAAAACTGCGTTGGCACATCTTGGTAAGGTACCGCGGAATGCACGTTCTTTATTTATGTGTGCGTTCGTGCACGTATGTGTGTGTGTGTGTCATCCCCTTTAATGATAGAAACCAAGTAAGCTTGATTCGAAATACAGTTAGACATTGCAGGTGAAAGAGTTTACTAATCAAATTTTAATTTTTATTTTATTATGTACTTTTCTTGTTTAATGTCTGAGGTCTTTCTTTTCAAATCTAGGAGAATGTCATCGCATTTTTGACTCCTATCAGCTGTGAAAACATGGAGGGCACCTTTACACCTATGGTAATACTCCCTCCTTCCTCTCTCTCTCTCTCTCTCTCTCTCTCTCTCTCTCTCTCTCTCTCTCTCTCTCTCTCTCTCTCTCTCTCTCTCTCTCTCTCTCCTCTCTCTCTCTCTCTCTCTCTCTCTCTCTCTCTCTCTCTCTCTCTCTCTATATATATATATATATATATATATATATATATATATATATATATATATATATATATATAACGTACACATTAATAAAGATGTTAATGATGATGGCGACGATTGCGAGGAGTAGGAGGAGAAGGTGGTATATTGATATAGGTGCTCTAATTGGTCCTACTACGGCTGCTTTAGTTTCTTCTTTGATTTCGATATCACTACTGTTATTGCTACTATCTACCAATAATACTTTTTAATGCTGCTTCCACTATTGTCTTTGCTATAACACTGCGGCTACTACTGCTATATGCATTTTTACTACTACTGTAATTGGGTTTCTTGATAGCCGAGTGGTCTAAAGCGCTCGGATTTACAAATTACTGCCGTTTCATCTCTGTCGGTGTGAGTTTGAATCGTGTTCTTGACCAATATAGGGATGTGTAAATTCTTGTTAGTAGCTTCTCGAGGGTCATTAGTTCTGACCGAGACTTTCTACGGTTTTTCCTCCAACAGTCATATTAGCCGCCATGTACAGCCTATCTTGCTTTGAGAAATGGCGTTAAATCCAAAACAACTGCTGTTGCTACAACTATTCTAACTGCTACTCTTGATGTTGCTGCTACTTCTGCTGCTGTTAGAATCGTTTTTACCGTGTCTAACACTATTCCATATAGTGTTGATGCCGCTGTTACTTGTTTTACTACTGCTGTCATTGGATGGGTCATTATATGTAACAGCTATAAATAGATTCGACTGTGGGGTTAATATCTCCTTTTTAAGGTAAAATGCAAGTATGTGTAAGAAAATGTTGACCATCCCTGCACATGGTCTATCAAAGGATCTAAAATTACTGTTTCAGACAATAGAATATGCTGCAAAAAAACCAACAAATATATGTGATTTTTTGCCATCGAAGTTGACATTATTATTATTATTATTATTATTATTATTATTATTATTATTATTATTATTATTATTTATCTCGCAGCTTCGATATGATTGCGAAGGTCGAGGCCCTTCCATGAATTATCTATGCCAGGCGCAAAACATTAACGGTCCATCCATATACTGTAAGCATAGATTACTCTACATTTCATTAAATATCTGAAAGTTTTAAATTATAGCACTTTAGAATGGTATAATATTTGCATATAATTTTGAATACAATAGAACTTGACTCACTGCATTGAAAAAAAAACCAGAAACTACCTGAAAAAAATACTTTATTTCTTTGTTGACAGTGTTAGGATGTGTGTTATTACAGCCGGTATGGTCCCTGGTAGTAATCTTTATTGACTTTCTAGAGCAATTAATTTTGTTGATTAAATGTTGTGATTATTAAAATGATGTACATATGGACATATATCAAACGAAGATGCTTTATTCATATTTTAGCAGAGAAAATGTTAGACATTTTCCTTTTATCAAAGAAACCATTACCTAAAACGGATAACAGATCCATCCAAATCACTTGCTAATACTAACTTCAACGAAACCACTATTTCTAACTCCACGTGAAATTATAGTTACGAAAATAGTTCTACTGATGAGCAGGACATTGGTAAACCAAATGAACGCCTTTTTTACTACTATATCCCAAACACCCTGACAGGTCTAATTTTACAGGGTTTAGCATAGACAAACTTACTGCCTTACTTGAATGAAAGAGTACCTGATCATTTGGTTCAATATCCCATTTGCTTCGTTTAAAACATCATTAAAAAAATTCTTCCTTTACCAACATAAATGTTGTATTCAAGACTCCCAATGCATAATTTTATCATTGTGATCAGAAAAAATATGTGAATGTTTTATTCGATGTATGTTTTTATATGACTTTTGAGATGACGAAATGTGAATGCTTCTCTACAGTGTCCATGCATGCATATGTTGACTGGCACAGTAACACATATTAATTCATACTGAATCTGTGTAAGGATACAGGTGAGTGTACCTGACATTTTGTTTTAAAAGTTATTTATTACATAATCTGTTTCAATAATTGCGGACCAAGTGGCAGATGGATCTTTCATGACAAAGTGTTTTATAAAGACACACACACATACACACACACACACATATATATATATATATATATATATATATATATATATATATATAGAGAGAGAGAGAGAGAGAGAGAGAGAGAGAGAGAGAGAGAGAGAGAGAGAGAGAGAGAGAGAGAGAGAGAGATCAAGGAAAATAGGCATATAGATAACCACATACTTATAAATGGACAACATATATATTGCAGGTCCAGTGAAGAAGAAGCATGTTCCTCCCACAGATGACATTCCCCATTTTGCTATTGTCCTGTTCGTTTTGGCCGTAGTTTTTGCTGTAATGATTGGTACTCTCATCGTATATGTTTGTAAAGGTAAAAAGTTCATTTGAGTCTTTATCACTCACAAAGGTAGATTATACATTTTCAGATATGAATCATATTCTCCTTAAAACGTATGAACCTTTAGACCAAAAGAAAAGGAAATCAACACAAACTGTACAATGTACTGTTCTTTACAGCTACATATCACGCACTATGGACAACATTGTGTCTTATATTAAATGGCGAATCTTTAAAATTCAAAACCTTAAAGCAGAGTACCCTTCCTCCAACAATGTTAGCAAAATATAGTTTCTTCACAATATACGTGTAATAGTTACAGTTAATAATATTTTGTACCTAATTCAAAGTTAAAGGTAACTTTACTCTTTTATTTTACTTCAGACTGAGATGATGACCCAACTATTAGCTTTGTCATTGGAATGGAAAATTACAAACACATTATTAATTTCAGCTGTATCAAATCGTTCGTAATTTCTAGACACCAATCTAAAATGCTTTGTTATATCCCTTTAGGTGATAAACATCCCTAAGCTATGAAAGTTTAACCGTGTATTACAATTGCAAACCCAAATTATGTATTTGTTGAATTCCTGGTTCGGAATATGAATAGGATTTCACAATAATATTGATTTATAGTGCCATTCTTTCATCGAGGGTTTATTATTGCATATTGCAACCGCTAATTAAACAGGACTTACATCTATTAAAACCATGCGATTGAACAAGTGAGTAAAAATAATATCAATAACAGCGATCAAAACTAAAACAGCATTCGCTTCAACAAAACGTATTTTTAGTCCTTTAATTGTTAGTAATATTGCACAAACCCTTATGTTTAAAAGCATATCCTGCCACCCTAAAGTTGGACCTGCTGTTCAAAATGCAGTTTATCACTTTATAGAGAATGTCTGCAGCATACAACAGGCGTTCATCACCCAACATGACATGACTGCGGAAACGAAGTATATAATTATTTTTTTTAAATCTCTAGGAATTGAGCCCTTGTAAATACAGGTAAATAGAAAGCCCCACCTCCACTCTTTCCACAACAATGCCTACTAACTTTGCATTTGACTAGGAACTCAATACTGAAACCAAAACAAGAGTGAAATTGCAAGCAGTGAGATATGTATAAAAACTGCAGTTTATAGTGATGGCTACCACTGAAGCATCGTTTCTGATAATGTGTAACAAGATTTAATCAGTTTAAGAATTAATTGTGTCTAGCGCCATCCACACTTCCTTTCCAAGGACGTAGTAGGTGCTGAATAAAATAATGTTCAAACCGGCTTTAAACGTATTCTTCGTTTAGTTCATTCCTGTCATTCTAACGTCAAAAAGCAATTTATACTATTGATCTCTATCTACACTTTATGCTGAATATGTTTAATACGTTCAAAATTTGTTCTATGCCTATTATATTGAGGAAAACTAATGTAGTTTCTTCCTTGAAAGTTTTCGCTTAACAGATGATTTTGCTTAGAATTGCAATTCAAATAGCACATGCGTGAGTTAAGCAATTTTCATGATTCACTGTTTGTAAATATACGAATCAAGATAACAGTACATCGAAGGGCAGCAAGGCTTATTATTGGGAAGGGAAGAGCTTTAAGACAAGTAAAAGCTGTTATGATGTACCTGATTGTACACCAGCTAGTTGACATCCCAGCAGCACCATACCTCAAACAGACAGGATCCTATCCTAGAGACCATTTATGCAGTTTTCTCGTTCCCTTCATCAGAATAGTGCATACAGACTTCTTATCCCCATTAGGAATCCGCATGTGGAACTCCATTTCACCCAGTTTAGTCAACTCCATTTCAACCAGCCTAGTCAACCCCAACTCCATTTCAACCAGCCTAGTCAATTCCATTTCAAACAGCCTGGTCAACCCCAATTCCATCAGTGATTACTTACTTCCAGACCAGGGATGTCTTTAACTTATTTTAGCTGCACGTGTATGTGTGTGTGTGTGTGTGTGTGTGTGTGTGTGTGTGTGTGTGTGTGTGTGATTTGGATTTTCAAAGTAGATGTAACATTTTTCTGTCATATCGTTACAATGTCTGCAGTGTAACAGTTTATAGTGATGTGTAGCATTATGTCTCACCCAACTACACTATCCTGACACCAGGCCAACCAGTTCGAACACTAAACTCTTATTGCTGAGTGCCAAGAGTGGTAGCTGTTAGTACCATTTTTATAAGTATTTGGTATGATGCAGCCACGGTTCGAACCCTTTGTACCACTGTTTTCCTTGTACCACTGTACCAAATCAAGATAGCTTGGTAAAGTTTTATATCACTAAAATAGCTAAATAAAAGCCTCAAATATTATGAATTGCAGTTCCTAATGTACAATATTGTGGAACAAAGCTACACACGTGTGTGTGTGTGTGTGTGTGTGTGTGTGTGTGTGTGTGTGTATTAGTATCGCTAGGGGTTGTATTGCAGTTCCTAATGTACATTATTGTGGAATATAGCTACAACTAACGGTTTCTACAATATTTCGATTACAGGACGAAAGAAGAAACCTGAAAACAAACATCCTAACAACCGTCTTTCTTCCCAGTCTACTGATGAAACAGAAACTATTAGCCTTAAAGGTAAAATTGTTTTGGTTTTATTCCATCATTGGTACATTTCATAACAGCAGAGAAAAGTTTAAAATAAAGCGTAGACAGATGATTAGTAAATGCTAGAAATAGCGAGAGATAATAAGGTATTAGCCGAGTAACTTAAAATACAAAAAAAAATGAAAAATGAAAAAGTTTTGTTCATGTTTGGTATATTTGGTCTGATTATCATTATGAATTTTCTATAAAAACCGACAAAAGATTTCATTATAAGCCAATCAAACTTAACCATGCAAAAATAAAACGTGAGATTTGTTGGACTAATTTTGGAGCAGTGGCGGGATTCAGGGCGTCTAATATTTTCTCTGGTTTCGACGAGAGTGTTTGTGCCTTCGATATTTATTTCCGTGTATATTCGGTCGTTTTATATGATATAATTCATTATAATAAATTCACGGGTTGCTGATAGTAATGATATAGTAATTGTAAGTATCCAAAAATAATCTCGTATGCTTAAACTTGAGGTGTTGGAACCCATATCTTTTTATCATGCAGTCATTCAATGTTAAGAATTAAATATAAACAATGCAATGAAACTAAGTTAGAAAATTTAACTAGCCTTTGAAAGACCCATCGTTAGTAAGTTCATACTATCTTTGTCGTATTCAGAGACTGATCATAAAACTTTGTGCTATATAAAAAGCAGGTTTGTAATGAACATGTTATAATAAATTACATTTTTTGACATTTTGTAAACTATTTTGCCCTAGAAAGTCCGAATGAGAGTGCAACAAACCAGGTCTATAACCTTAATGACAATGTAGTAATAATGTGAACGGTGGAGAGTTACATATCATTAGTAGATTATATTTCCGTGCCAGAAAAGTAATGCAGTTTCCATTTGCTGATATCGCTTACTAAATTCTTGCTCTTCTCGGTGCTAGCGCAAGTTCTGTACAACAACAACAACAACAACAACAACAACAACAACAACAACAATAATAATAAAATTAATAATAATAATAATAATAATAATAATAATAATAATAATAATAATAATAATAATAATAATAATAATAATAATAACAATAATAATGCAATATTTATAATTAAACATCGCATTCATGATGGAAAATCTTTTATTTTAACTCTTAAACTGTATTTTAAGATATAAAATATAGCAATTATTGCACAAAAACTAGTTCCGAATATATATATATATATATATATATATATATATATATATATATATATATATATATATATATATATATATATGTATATATATATATATATATATATATATATATATATATATATATATATATATATATATATATATATATATATATATATATATATATATATATTCTATAAACTGACGACGAACAGTACGAAACTAGTAACTAACTAGCCTAGTAGTTAAGTAGCCTAGGTAACTAGGTAACTAAGTAACTAGTAGTTAAGTAGCCTAGGTAACTAGGTAACTAAGTAACTAGTAGTTAAGTAGCCTAGGTAACTAGGTAACTAAGTAACTAAGTAGCCTAGTAACTAACTAGGCTAGTTAGTTACTAGTTTCGTACTGTTCGTCGTCAGTTTATAGCATCTATTTTAATTAATCCCTGACACACGTGATCCCTTGGTGGATCCAGTACGCTTGAAAGGGTTGTTATTCGCCATATGATTTGTATTCTTTATATATATATATATATATATATATATATATATATATATATATATATATATATATATATATATATATATATATATATATATATATATATATATATTGTGTGTGTGTGAATCAAATTTGAATAGAAATTAAGCCTCTACTGTATTAAATAAACTGTTGATCTGCGTTTTAATTTAATTTTTTTCCGGAATCGATTGACATCAGAGGTCAACGAAGTCGAAGTACATTACCCAGATGATCCAAATGTTCATAGTGGAAGGAAACAAATCATGGTTCTCTATCACACTGATTCTACAACAAGTCTTGTTCGTAAAGACTGTGTAAATTTGATCAAAGAGTTATTAACAGCATCTAACATCGATGTACTTGGTTTCGACAGAGTTTCGCTTTTCAAAAATTGGGTCGAATTGGCGGAGAGAGCTTCGAAAGATGATATCACGGAATTCTTGATAATAATCTCCAGGGAGCTCGTCTCTTTACATAAATTCTACATGACGCCATCCAATGACAGTGAAGCCATCTGTACAAAATTACTGAATAATAAAGAATATTTCTGTTGTGCAGTATTAAAAGCTTTAAGAGACAGGTATTTTCTTCCTGGAAGGGCGTCATTTAGAATTCATATTCTTTCTCTGGAGTATTCAGACAATCAATTGTGTAAGCAATATGTTGACACATATTCATCCTTCATGATTGTAGAAAACTACATGAGAAATACTTTTACATACTGTTGTTCAAAGTATTTAGAAGACACCAAGAGTTTCGTTTTTGACGAAACTGTCCTGCCGAGTTTATTAAAACGATTGAATGAAACAGCAAAACTCCCAGAGAATACAAGACGAATTTTGGAGACTGTAAATACTGAAACATCTGCTTTGAAATTAAAAATAAAGCTTTCAGAACTTTTTCAGAACCAGACTCAACAACTTTTATGAGAATAAACTGATGCAGATGTAAGTTGTGTTGCGGAAGATCACATTATTCTTTAGAGACAAATGTGCCGTAAAGACATTCATTCAGTAAACCTAAATATGCAGAGAGAATGAAACAAATGCCATTTCTGTGGTCTGTCTATTAGATAGTCATAACTAAATTTTTCAAAAAGCAGAAGGAACATGTCGCATTTTAGAGATATTACCTTGCAAACTTATTTAAAATTCACCGGTATTTGATATAGTTCGGAATATAACTCGTACAGACCATATTAAATAGCTGTATTGTGATCTTCTAAGTCATATGTCTGTCAGGCATTTTGAAGGCCAGACTCGCACCAGATTTTATATATATATATATATATATATATATATATATATATATATATATATATATATATATATATATATATATGTATGTATGTATATATGTATGTATGTATGTATGTATGTATGTATGTATGTATGTATGTATGTATGTATGTATGTATGTATGTATGTATGTATGTATGTATGTATGTATGTATGTATGTATGTATGTATGTATGTATGTATGTATGTATGTATGTGCACGTACGTACGTATATATATATATATATATATATATATATATATATATATATATATATATATATATATATATATATATATATATATATATATATATATCGGTTTATATTCTTTGTGTTTGTTTATTTTAAAGCATATGCATACATATATGTTTTTATTACATGTAAATGAAATTTTGAAACATGATATAAGCCAGATATCTTCCTTAATTTTCTTTCTAAATGAATGTTCGGTGTGTTAGTGATCATATTTTGCTAATTTAAGTGTACACTGGATGATATTTAGGAAACATAATTGTGGTTTACAACGCAAAGAGTATGGATTAACAAAAATATTAAACGTATCCTCATTGAGTAGGACTCTATCGTCTGAGTCAGCGCGTTTAGCATGACAGCATAAGAATTGTTATGTATATCTATACTTTTGTAACATTTGGTATATAACTATATATAGAGCGTGGTCGGATATTTGTTTATGACCGTAAATTGTAATGATGATCGATAATCAAGACTTTAGATAGCTAATTTTATAAACGAGTATACAATTCTGTTTTAAGAAATTAAAAGTGTAGAATGAGTAGGATCTACAAGTAGGTGTTTCAATCAATAATACTGATATTGATAATAATAATAAATCTGTTTATCTGTCTATATGTTTGGGGTTATTTCCCATTAGACGGGTCTGGCATTCGCTGTTCTTTTACGACGCGTGCTATTACGAAATGTCGTGTAGTGAGTAGGAATAAAAAGGTGTATATAAGGAGAGAACTGAACAATTATTTCATTCCTGTTTCATATTGCTATTTTGGATTCTTATTTCATATGTATTAATATCGGTGTGCAAGTGTGTTTAATACTGTGTTTAGATATAGTTTGAGAGGAGATATTTGTTTGCACTATTCATTAGAACTATGAAGTGTTAATTGGGAAAAAAATATTAGTTTGGTACTATTGTAAATATATTCAAAGGAATTCTGTACAATGCCATTGTTATATATCAGGACTCTTGGCAGACCAACATATTCGAGGATCTGGAATTCATTCAGAACATTCGATTCTTAAGGACTTGTGATATAATTCTGGAATTATTTTGGATTTAATTGATAATACTGTACCTTGTATACTTTTATAATTAAATTATTCAAGTTTTACAAAACATCTTGGTTTTGCTTCTTTCTGTTACTTATTTTGCGAACATATTTTCGTAAGAGAATGTATTTCTGATCTTTGACTCTCATTATTGAAGCTCGTTTAAAGAGAACCTGACGGTTCATTTCAAAAAGTGACGAAAATCAATTGATAAATTCAGATACAAATTTATATGAGAACAAATTGTAGTTCTTACTTGTATTTGCGACCGCTCTAGTGGATTAACTATTTAGAGCGACCGCATTTAATGTGGCAGGTCGCGGTTTCGAAAACTGACCAAGTCATATGAAAGACTTTATTTAAAAAATACCACTAACAGCTGCCGCGCTCGTCGCCCAGCATCAAGAGGTCAGTGTTAGCACTGGTCGGCCTGCTGACAGGATAATGTGACTGGGTAGGCCATGATTCTACGTGTCTGCGGCATGATACCCCAGTGCTAGACATCACTATAAACTGCCATAGTGAAGATATCGTATTGATGTGACTGAAAAAGTTATAAAGTTATTTTAAATTACCCTAAAAATCACACGCATAATTTTGCTGAAAATTTTTATATTTAGAGATGAGTCTACCGCTCATTTCATTAGACTGTACCTACATGCCATGTATCCAGCATTTCGTCGATAAACTTAATTTATATAAATGTATACATAGGACCAATTTGAAGCTGGAAAGTTGACCACTATTTCTCTTCAAACATATGTAAATTCACTTTAATTTTCTGAATATTAATTTTAAAGGCAAGTAATTGTTTATTGTGAAAGGCAAGTAATTGTTTATTGTGTATATTTGTAATGTTGGATATTATTGTCTCTCGCGAAAGGACGCGGGAATATCAAGTTCGTCCCGTTATATTCGTCTCTCCCGCTTGAGTATCACTTTCACAAAATAGAGATATTATGTTCTGTTATGTAACATCATAATATCAGATTCACCCATATTGATCCTACATTCAGGCAACAGCCGTATATTCTTTGAATGTCAGACACATGATAAAAATTGCAAAGTTTATTTTCATAGCTGTGATAGGCAGAATCTTAGCATCCAAATAAACTTAAATGATGTGGCTATCGATACTTTTCCAAATATAGGAACATATGTTTGGCTGAGATACCATGACCATTGATTTAGACTGCGATTTTGGGCACCACGTGGAGACAATTCAAGGACTGGATGTTAGTAACATAACGCTTAATTAGAGATTACCCCCAATTATTTTCAACAATATAAATAGATCATTGGCATACGGCAAACTAAATATTTTTTGCACACTATTAATATCTACATCAAAACTGTCATTGGGCAATGAACTTTGAAGATCATATCGAAATAAAGAAAAATAAACAATTGTAACGGAATGCATCCATTACGTACCATAGAATAATGTATCAAATAACTTCTAATTGTCTACAAATTTGGAATAGAATCTGTTATTGCATTTTTGAAGATATTTCCGAACAGATTTGTAACAAATATGTCATATACAGTATTATGGTTTTTTTTTGCTTTTTTTTTCTCTGAGATCCAGCTGTTCAGTAAGATTGTAGGCCTGGCTTACTGCTTTAAGACGGATCTGATGATCCGAATTAGTACTTCAAGAATGATCTGAAGACCTGACTTAGTATTTTAAAACTAATCCCTATATAATTATTTAATTACTGTTATCATCATTTTATCCAAAGATATAATTATATTTTGGCTGTACATGCACATTTAGGGAATCAGTGGACTTAAAAGTTTACATTAAACAGATGAGTCAAAAGAGGCGTCAAATAATTTAGATTGCAGTTTTCATCCTGCCAGCAATGTAGCATCATTCTGGTGAGTCTGTTAGTGAGTTGTCAGGGCTTTATCAAAGTTGGATATTTTATTCATATGGCAAGATGTGTCAGATGAACAGTAATGACATTACTCACGAGCAACATACCACTTTGCTAGAGATCTTATGTTTGAAAACTAAATGTTCCTACGAAGGCAGAAAAACGAAGTTTTTGGCTTAACATTACAATTTTCTCTTATTGACCAGATTATTTTTCGACCTTTACATTTTCACGTGCTGGTCACATGCGTTGGTCGTTCACATTCTCTGCTGCTATGGTTTTTATCCAAAAATTGTATCAAGTCCCTTACGATATCATAACCTCGGATCATGTAAATTTATTGTTACTAAACCAAAGGGGACAGCTTGTGCTTTTGAAAAGAAATTTTTAAATTTGTTTATATCCATATCCCCCAGTACAATAAGTATAATAACAGTTTTGCAGAGTATGATTATCAACTCCGTTGAACACAACTAAAATGTTACAGTTAGCCCTGATCACTTTTGGGATTTGTGGATAACGCTGAGTAACATAAATCACATATGTATTTTGTATGCCTGCCTCGAGAAAATATCCTAGCTGGATTGGATTGTTTCTTCAGCATAACACCATTGTATGCAACGAGATTATTAATACTTCCATCCAGATCTACAGATGGCGCTTCATCAATATCGGTAATAAAGTCGATGACTTCACTGAATTAATTTAACACTTTTGCGTTTTCATTAAAATCTCTAAGTACTTCGTCATATTGTTGATCATCTACAGATGGCGCTAATAAATACAACTTATCACTCTTCAGCCATCTCATTATCAGATTAAGCAATAATTGCGATTTCCCACGTCCGGACGGACCTATTATAATCATTCTGATGAAAGTCGGAAGTGCTGGATGGTGTTTTACTGGCTCTTGTTTTCGTGTCGCTGAAAAGTCAATTATATCCATATAATAATGACATGAGATTATATTATGTTCGATGCATAGCAACAACACCCACCGTTGGACTGGCAACGATAGCAAAAAAAAAAGATACGCCCACTTACAGGCAAGTGTGCGTAATATGGTGCAAAAATTATAAATTTATTTCCTCGTAGCAAATAGCGCAATGTGGTGATATAGCTGCTTCATTAGGAAAATTGCCAGGAACTCCATTGGCTAAATAACCCGGCAAGAAACACCTTCATGGATTTGATTATTGTGATCCTGGAACTCTTCTCGATATCAGACTCGATAACCAAGATCAACCAAAATCTGGAGAGATTCCAGTATATAAGATTGTTCAAGCGCGTCACATTCATGATGTCACATAAAACAGTCCAGATTTACAACAGCATAATCTCGCAGATGTAAAGTTGATTATTGCGTCAAATTCGATTCCTTTTAAATCTCTCAGAGAGAAATAATTGCCAGCTTCCTAGTAAAATCTGATATGAAAGGTACAATAATGCAAGATGCTGGTAATTGATCAACTGATTATTATAATGGAATCTGTTTATTATTGCTCGAGAGGGTATTGGATATGTAAGAAATAGATTAGCAAACTTGCTGCTTCAGCAAAATGTTCAAGTGATGTTGCTGCATCGTGGTTAGCACGACTGGCAATATGGCAAATCTTTCTAAATCTACCTAAAATAAATTCAACACGCACATTTCGATGTCAGCATCCCTAATGAAGTTCATCAAGAGGATATACTTTTTTACCACACGCTGCCAACAAAATTGGCAGACGTCAACACACATACAGATAAGCGTTATCGGTCGTTGACGTAACGAGTAGATATAATGAAGTGGAACCGCTTTCAACAAAAACAGCATCTGAATTTGCATCTGCATTTGAACAAATTTATTAGCGAGGATCCGGACCACTTGGTGGTCTATGATGGCCAAAACTATTACATGTTGATTCTGGCAGAGAATTTCTTGGTGCAGTATCATCGTTGATGAATAAGCACAACGTTAAAATTAGACGAGGAGACACGGAAATTCATCGTGATCGGGCCATTGTTGAACGATTTAATTGAACACTTACTGAGCGATTATTCGGGTATCAATATGCGAAGGAAATATCCGCATATACTAGATCTCGTGAATGGGTTACGAGGTTACCAAGTGTGATAGCTGCACTGAATAAGGAAATTACTCCTGCAACTTTTATGAAACTGTCTAACGCGATCGCAAAATGTATATACCAATAAAACTTGAATCTTCTTCTCAACCAGTACTTGGAAATGTTACAGTTAGATTCTAATATGAACCTATCGAACTTGAAGGAGACAGAAAAAGAGCAAAAGATCCTGTTTGGAGTGTGACTATACACAATATTTCCAACGTGGTTAGGTCCACAGGTAGACCTGCAATCTACAGATTAGATTCAACTGCTCCTCAACGTGGATTTATACACGAACAATTGCAAATAATTCCTACTGATACGCAATTACACCAAGCACACTTTAATAAACGTGCAACCCCCCCCCGACGCCTATTACACTCAAGATAGATCAGCATCACATTTTCGCGTGTGTGACTAAGACTACTATTAATTCTGTCATCGGTAAATTGTCTTGAGTTATTGCTCGTATACTGCTACAACATTATTCCGTTACAACTTGCGAAATGATTATTTTGTCGTTTAAAAATCATGATAAATTCAGCATCTATATCAAAATTGCGATTATTTTTTGTCACACTGTTTATAGCTGGCTAATTTTGTTTATTAATATCGACTTAGTGATTAGTGACTTAGTGATTTCTTCGGTTATTACACAATCCATGATAACCCGCTTCAGCTGAGCAATCTTCTAACTCAAGAAACTGCGAGATAAACTAAATTGGACCACTCAGTACAATCATCGACGATCCAAATGCTAGTATCAGCGAGAGTAAATCCCTGCGACGAGTAAATCATTATAGAGCATCCTAACGTCCATGGCGATTTATCTATATTTAACGCACTCTCAACAACATCAACAGCCACTAAAACAATATCATTTAACATACGATTTTGTATTCGGACACCTTCAATCCTATCAAAAAGGAATCTCAACATCAGCATTTTGTTGTCTTGAAATTTTTCCTTATGTAATTTATTTTGCAGTTTATCACGAACTATTTTGCTAATAACAGCTATCAATTCGGCAGGTCTCTGTAAGGTCACAAAATCATTCATGGACGTTTGTGAAATTAATTTAAGCATTATTTACACTTTTAAAGTGTTTCTGTGTGGCTGTTTTAGAGTTCAGAATGTGATCATTATGACCAGTTTGTTAAACATTTAAATTCTTTAGCGGTTTATCAAAAGCTCTATGGCCATCAGATATTTCATTGTTGTAATCTACAAATGTTTTCAGCCAATCATGTGGAGATTTTCCAACAAAGGTTGGCGGTTGACCATAAGCGCCACAAATTATTATAGCAGTATTTTTTAGTAACAACCAATAAAGAAATATTTTTAGTACCTCTAGCGACACCGTATATATATCTCGTCCAAGTTAATAATTTTAGGAATATATTTTTCACCCATTCGTGATGGAGTACATCCAAATCCACACCATCTCAAGAAGCTATGATACGTACACAATTTTACATCTCGTTGCTTTATTTCCCTGGCGAGTTTGTGCGTCGGTGTCAAAATAATCATATCTGAATTATTTCTAAATAAGTTAATCACACGAATCGTTTTACCTGATCCTCCACATCCATTAAGATAAACAGTCTTATGTCTAACCACAGAATCATACACGGCTAGAACATACGATTTTGATACTTGATTATTTTTGTATTATATCTCCGCAATTTCAACAACGGCAGATTCAAAATAACTAAGGATATCTTCGTACTGTATCCTACACGTCCCCATTCACCATTACCGAGTAGCGGTTTTAATAAATCCTCATATTTTTGTGTATATAAAATAAATTCGTGGCAGCTCTGACAGCGTAACGAGGATATCTAATAATCATCCTTAATAGACTTGTCGAAACGTATGCTAGAATCGAAGATCTGCAATGAGTAAACTGCGGTGACTCGCCATCTGTATAGCTCACAATGGTGTCTAGTTTTATTTCTTCTGGTAAATAAACATTGCGTCGGCTTATAAATGGTTTTTTTTCCATCGTATCAGCGATTATAAAACTGAGATCAGCATCGTCCATAATCAATCTTGTACACGCTCGTTTATGATCATGTGACCCTCCTTGTGTAAATTTACCGATTATTTTTCTGCCGAGATCCTTTGCAAGTTTCTCATCATGTTTAACAAGATCAGGATTAGCATCAAATACATCAGTTTCTTGCGACCAAACGTATTACTGCACGCGGTATGATATAATTGCTTCAGTTACTTTCAACGATACTAAAACACCAGCATCAATCATCTACAACAATAGTACTATTGGAGCCCAACATATTCCCGAAAAATGTTTTCCAAACCACGTATAAACAATCGGATGGAGATACGAGTATAACTCGAACAACTCTATGCGGGTGAATCCTGTTAAGCAAACTTCTGGTAAGGGTCCGTTTATCGCAACTCTGTTCATGTCATGAGCAGAATGTCCAAATCCATTAAAATATTCAGAACAATCTCCGTATCTAATAAAGCTTCCAGGATATCACGCTACCTTAACAACCAAGATGACGTCGTTGTAATCATATTTAGTATTCCGCAATTCACCGTGCCCGTATTCGATACACCTCCTCTGTACATCTTCAAGAAATTCCAATCGAGTCGGTTTCCACGATTTTTTTTTCCTGAGCAGAGTGAGCAGCGACTAAATGAACGGTAAAGCAATTTTGTAGTAATTGTTCAACATCATCAGACCAAACGCGTTGGGCATGATTTTGCATTTCTTCATGTAGAGATTATACACGATAAATATCGCCGTACAATAAATATTGGACCATACAAACTGATGATAATGATCACATGCTGAACTCTAAAACAGCCACACAGAAACACATCACCGTAATAATATTTTACCGTTTAATCTTGTGGAAATATTGTTACTGAATTAGTCCATGCATGTGCGTTATAAAATTTTATAATCTATGGAAGTTCGTGCGGATATATATTTCAGTTTGTATAAAATCTTTCCTGTCATCGTCTTCACAGTTATTGGAAATTTTAGTTTCCTTTCTAGCTCAGCAACGTCCAATATCAGATACTCCAATATCTTTAACATTTTCAGCCCATATATTAAGTTTTTACTTCTTAAATCCGTTAAACCGTTTCTCCGTATCGCGTTTGTGAAGTGTTCTATAACTCGCTAAGCTACACAACTTATCCTTGACAATTTCATAGGATTGAGATCCCCAACGTTAGGTTAATCATTTAACGGATAAAGCGCGTACACAACCGCATTTACTGGATAAGATCGCTCATAATACTGCTTGTATATTCCATTCAGCATTCCTGGTTTAGATTATTCACTAAGGATAATATTATTCGCTAACATTTGGAGGGATACGCGCTTGTCTCGAATGATTCAAACATCATCGTCTGTATGTACAACAAATTTTGCTTCCGAACATCGAGATTGTCAATAATTGTTTTACTCGTTTGTTACTCATCACATAGACGCTATTTCCAATTCTGAACGTCAACCATACATGAGAAGCACCATCGTCGCGAAATTCCTTCTTGGCTTCCCGGATACGTTTAGTTATATCGAAATTCGATAAAGCTAGATCCTGCATCGAGAAACTGAATTTATGTAGTCAGTCATGATTTAATCTAGCAGTGGTAGGTTCAATTAGGGATAATTCCTGCATATTATCATTAAGGCAAATATGTATTTAAATGGAGTTTTATATATATATATATATATATATATATATATATATATATAAATATATATATATATATATATATATATATATATATATATATATATATATATATATATACATATATATATATATATATATATATATATATATATATATATATATATATATACATATATATATATATATATATATATATATATATATATATATATATATATATACATATATATATATATATATATATATATATATATATATATATATATATATATATATATATATATATATATATATATATATATATATATATATATATATATATATATATATATATATATATATATATATATATATATATATATATATATATAATATAAAATATATATATATATATATAATATATATCGCCTTGCCTGCACTCACCAACCCATATAACGTCACGACTAAACACGCCATTTACTCGCGGACCTGGGTTCGAAACTCGGTAGAGCACGAATTTAATTTCTCTAACCTGTATGATAATATTGTTTGTAATAAACTATTATTTCTGCCCAAAATTATCAAGTTTCTACTACAGAATCCAGGGATAGCGCAGTCTGTTCTGTCTGGTATATACTTATAATTATTTGTAATACAAAAATCCTATATACCTTGATTTCTTTCATAGGAATCTGGAACGACTGTATATATAGATATATATATATATATATATATATATATATATATATATATATATATATATATATATATATGAGAATTAATTACTCTGTTGTCATGCGAGAGTGTCTGCTACACACGAGCTTATATAACACCGATTCAGTGCCATCATTTTTTGGTGATGCGTGCTTAGTGCGTGCAGGCAAGGCGATCGGTGTCATTTACTCGCAGACCTGGGTTCGAAACTCGGTAGAGTACGAATTTATTTCTCTAACCTGTATGATAGTATTGTTTGTATTAAACTATATATATATATATATATATATATATATATATATATATATATATATATATATATATATATATATATATATATATATATCATTCAACTATATTACTGTCATTGGCTTAAAATTGGATATACGTCTCCGTGTAACAAAAAATTGCGTAAGCGAGTTCTGCCTTTATCACATGACACGGGAGTCTAGGACCAAAACTGTGTATGTTGTGTGGTGATGGATTCAGAGGAAAGATGCACCTGTGTGCGCAATGTGGTGATAAAAAAACAGAAAGTTAAAACGATATTACGATACAAATTATAACTCTGAATCTATTAGAAAAACGAAGAAGATTATTTAGATAGATTTTCCAAAGGATGATTTAACCAAATAGTATTTAGTATATAAATGCAGCAAAATGAGTTTGTGTCACAGCCAATGATCACAAATTATGTAGCATCAGGCGATAGCATCATCAGAAATTGAAGACGGAAAAATCAAGTAGGTAGTGTTACTAATGCTAGTTATTTTGCGTTAAATACCAATTTAAATAAAAGTTATCTATCACATTGAAATGTGATCGAGGGTTATTTTGGACCAATCAAAGTGAAATCTATAAGTTTGGAAAAACTGGGGGTATACGATCTGCAAAAGTTTTTAGATCTATAAGTACAGAGTCTGCAGACGAAATTATGTTTAAGTTAATTTATTCCGCTAGTAAATACTTTAACATTACACCCCCTCAGTGAAATGAGTTGTAAATGGTATTTCAAAATCTGCTTTTTATTTAAAATTTGCGCAGAATTTTATATTACAGTACCTGGTATCAGATGATCAAGTGAGACAACTGAGACAAGCATAAAGCTTGGTCAATGTTGCAGTTATCGGGCTAATGTTAGGAACCCACAAGAAATAGCACATGACATCACTTAGTTAATAAAGTCTTTTGCAATCGGCATATTATTCAGAAAATATTATAAGATCTTATGAACTTTACGACAGCCAGGGGATGATGTTTTCCAGACATAGGTACGAGCAATATCATATATGTTTTGTACACTTCCCGTAAGACAGCACATTAATATAAATGATTATTTTTTATGCGAAATCACTTCAGTTTAATATGGGAAATGTGATTATTGAGCAAGCACAGATACGGTATCAGATTGACATGTAGAAACATTATAATAGGAAAATCGCACTTTATGTAAAACAAAGATACAGGCACGGGAAAGATCATATATGTTTTGTACACTTCAGGTATGATAGCGCATTTATATAAATGATAATTCCTCGATGGAAAATCGGCAACTTCCTTGATATAAAATGTGTCAATTTGTCCTCCAGTAAATGAAAACTGACAATTTTATTAAATAATAATAATGTAGACTTTGTTTACATAAATTCCACTTACATATTTCGTATAGTGCATCACAGGCAATCAATATTTATTGTCTGAAAGAAACTGGCTGGCTGTAGTTAGGTCTGTTATTGATTTTTCCTTAGTAACAGCTGATCTTAATGCGAATGTTTTCGCCTAGATACAGAATTACATAAAATCATGCATTTCTATAATGTGCTATCAAACTCGAAAACAAAATCACATGTTACATGGAAACTGTGGTCTCTGATAAGTAATCGGCTACAAATATTTTTATTTTGCATAAAAAATACACGTAATGCGTGTGGATTAAACGGAACTTTATTATAATAAATGGTATTATTACACATAAAAATTATCGTTTATTTTGTCAAACCGAAATGCGCTATCATGTGGAGAATTATACAAAAACGTA